>MPNW01001394.1:20106-31609 GCA_011800805.1 Hirudo medicinalis
AGGGCAGCCATTGGTCCATGCGACCTTCCGGAAACATGCGATGGGCGTTCATCTTTTTGTCCTAAGAACATTTACAAACACGATGGAATGAGTTGTTCCCTTGATGGGGTAAGTGAATGTTTAAATTACTTTGTCACATTCTTTTGATATTAAAATATTATTACGTCCAAATATCATAATTCTTTAATAGTTTGTTAACAATAAATTTCACCTTCATCCAGGTGGATGCATATTGTTGGAAAGGTATGTGCAGAACTCACAGATCTCAGTGCCAGGAATTATATGGTTCGAACGTTTTGGAAAGTAATTCCATGTGTTATCAAATATATAACATGGCCGGAACTGTGAGTGGATGGTGCTCAATAACCATTTCTGACCAAATATCGTATACTGGATGTCAAACAGAGTTAGAACTTTTAAAGTGAATTATTTTATTGAATAAATATTTATTTACTACTTCTGTCCATAGAGATGTCATGTGTGGTGCTCTCCAGTGTGACTCGAATACAGCTTCTCTAGTCCGTTATACAAACTTTGTTATGCAAACCACTAAAAAAATTAGTGCATATGAGTGCTTAGGAAGCTTGCTGGATTATGGAAGCAGGGTGGAAAATCCAGGAATGGTTCCAAATGGAGCTTCCTGTGGATCTGGAAAGGTGATTATTATACAGTTTCTAAATTGATTGTTAAAATTGTTTCTAAATTGATTGTTAAAATTGTTTCTAAATTGATTGTTAAAATTGTTTCTAAATTGATTGTTAAAATTGTTTCTAAATTAATCGTGTAACGGATCTAATTCTTTAATTTATTTTGGATTCGTTTTAAACGGTCTAAACTATCAATAATAGACTTTAATGATAAACTAATCGTTGTACTTCAGATGTGTGTCTCACAAAAGTGCACATCCGTGTCAAGTATTCTCAACAAAAATTCCTGTCCAAATTGCCGATACGGAGTAAGTTGTGCAAAATACAGATCATAAATATTTCATTTATGCAAGTCTATATGTTACGTAACAAGATGTCAAATAATAGTTTGTAATATGGTGCTTTGCTAACAATCTGCCATACAAGATGAATGCTGTCTAAAGACTGGAATTGTGTACATGCAGAATTTATTGACATTTTTGAACATCTTACATGTTATTATAATAATAAAGATGATGATGATGATGATGATGATGATGGTGATAATAATAATATTTTAACTATTTCAATTCAAATAGATATGCACTAACGAAGGAACATGCCAGTGTTATGCGGGTTATGGGGGTCCGGATTGCAACCAACCAAAGGATGGCAGTGATCCCTTGGGTAAGTTGGTGAATTATTTATCAGAAACTTTATATTGGTTATAAGTGCTACAAAAACCATTCCATCATTAAAAATTAACCTTAGTCATACTTATTGGGCAATAGACATTTTCTTGTTTAATAGTACATGATAGTACATGATAGTGAGACCACATAATAATAATTTTCTTTTCGATGCAGGCGCATTCAAAGAGACCATTACGACAACAACAACCTCTACAACAATTAATATCTCATGAGTAATCAATTCCAATGAATAATGACTGCTCTCTGTAACAGCAGTCAAAGCTAATCCAAAATGGACAGGGTCTTCCTGCAAAAGTATTTTGAAGAACTCCGTCACCATACGTCACCTGTCATCATCATCATCATCGCCATCGTCAATGTCATCATCATCGGCATCGTCATCATCATCATCATCATCGTCATCGTCATCGTCATCGTCATCGTCATCATCATCATCATCATCATCATCATCATCATCATCATCATCATCATCATCATCATCATCATCATCATCATCATCATCATCATCATCATCNGACCCACAACGACGACAAGCACCACTACAACCACCAGACCCACAACGACGACAAGCACCACTACAACCACCAGACCCACAACGACAACAAGCACCACTACAACCACTAGACCCACAACAACGACAACCACTACGACCATCAAACCCACAACAACGACGACGACAACAACAGGTAAGGGCAATGCCATTTGATCCGCTCAAGTTATTATTTTTTGTCTCTAATGTAATGTGATGTAGATAACTAGAAAACCCAATCGAGAGATTTCAATGGATTTGTTTACTGATTCTTATTTTGTAGGAAGGCCATGGTTGCCCGATACGCCTGAGAATGGAAGAACCACCAACATTCTGTTTAGAGGTGAGTGCTGAATGAAATTAAATGTAGCGAAGGCCTCAGATGCCAAGATTTTGTAACTGAAAATGTAAAAATGATCGTAATTTAATTTTTTCTTCTTTTTTTTCCAGAAATTACGTTGCCACCCTTCTTGCCACAAACCCCAACTCGCTTCATGAACTACGGGACCACCCCAGTCTTCATAAATGGTATTAATACTCCCGTAGGTCCAACTCCCCCAAAACCTTTTAATCCTGAAGCCACCAGAAAACCCGATGTCTTTCCTGTGACGAGTGTCAGAGATGCCAGAATAACTCCCACCAAGTTCAACCGAGTGCCGAACGCGTATTGGTGGATTCCTTAGAACATCAATCAATGATTCCATTAAAATGTATTTGAACGACATTTTTATCTTGTTCTTCTGATTTTAATTTAAGTGTCCTTTATTTGTTAATTTATATTATTGTATTTATTCATTTTGAAGCAGTCAAAACTGCTCATATTGAGTCCGTTCTCTCTCCTTAGGATAATTCATTTCTTTTGTGCTTTTGCGTCAGTTTGTTATTCCGCCGGTGCTGCACCGGTATTGTGTTCACTACATGTATGTCCTCAATGAGTATGCAAGCGTGTTGAGCAATTTTATGCCACATTACTGCAAAATGTGCACGATATTATTTATTTATATTTATATTTATTCGGTGCAAATAAATGTTTCACTTTGTCAAAATGTTTTCCTTAAAATGGCCATGATTTGAATCAACCGGATTAGTATTTCAATAAACAATTAGTGTGACTTAAAGACCATTTGTTTAAACAGGTAAGTGATCATTTGAATAAGTAATTGATCTGGTTAAGTGTAAAGTTTTACCTTAGAAATGTCAAAAACTAATGAATAGCCTTCTAAAGTTAGTAGGAAGTTGTCGGGCAAGATTCAACTTCTCAGGATTTTACCGCAGCTAAACCAAACCCGCAAACTACACGCTGGCCAATACAAATGGCAACTGATTTGATGTATAAAAATAGATGCAAGTTATTTAAGGGGGTTTCCTAGTGCTTCATGGTAGCATGATTACATACTACCTGGTCAATCGTAAATACAATAATACAAGCCTCAGCACAACGAAACCGAGACGTGAAAGCAGCACAACAGCATGAACAAAGTTTTTGTAAATTTGATGTTAGCAGTCAGCATGGGGTGTTTAGTAATTATATCAAGCTCGAGGAGATCTGACGTGGAGACGAGGAGATCAAGGATTTCTGACGTGGGGAGAAAATATGCGTCCCCGGTTGCTGTAATTTCTGACTACATTTTGACAAGCAGTAAGTAAAGTTGGCCTTCTTCAGAGGCAAACAAAAGGCTTCAGATTATTTCTGAGCTACCTATGATCCAGACTTTGTGACAACTTACGGGGAGGGGCGGTGCAAAAATTGGCCAAAGAGCGCGACTTATCTTCTCAATGGGCAATGTTTGAGTTCAGTTAATTACCAGTAAATGGATAATTACAATAATAATCGTAATCATAATAATAATAATAATAATAATAATAATAATAATATGATGATTACAAGTGACTCATTTTATTCGAATCAATATTTGTTCACCAACAACTTCATGCATTATTTCTTTTTGATCTTTCGCCCTTTTGGTTCCTCGTTGTGTTTTTGTTGACCCAGTTTTATGCAGTTGCAACATTGTTTACTTTTAAACTGTCACGTGAAAGGACGTATCCACCTATTTCATGCCAAATATTCTTCATATTTTCTTCAGGCATGTGGGCGATATTAAGTACAATGATATCCTTTATTGTAGTCATATAAAAAATACTACTAAATTTGAAACCAAATTATTTTTATTTTTCCAACCTTTCCTTAAAATGCATCTAATATTCTAAAATGATTTATAAGAAGGGGGACATGATGGATAATACTTATTTTAAAATGAAAAGAAATACTCTGAAATATGAATATATAAAAATGCAATGCGGATGTGAAAATGCCGTGAAAATACGACAGGCATCATCAATGGTGAAATCTGACATTTTGACATGTAAACCGCATTGAATTTGAATTTATTACTTCTTCAGGTTTGCAGGCTGCAAACATTTCATTGTGATGTTTATAATATTTATGATTTCAATCTGCATTTAACTTTAATAACATCATCGTCGTTATTATTATTATCGTTATAATCATCATCGCCGTGGACGTCATCTCCACCAACTCTACGCTACCAACTCCAACCACCACCACCACGACCACCATCAACATCATCATTGTCATTATGAACGAGGCGCAAGCAAACCAATTGTCAAAAAACGACACGATCAATTCAAAAGTCAAAAAAAGAAGATTGAAATCTTAAATAAATCTAAATACTTGCATCTTAAATCGTGAAACTCATTCAGTAACAATTTATGTAAAGGCTGTCACCAACGACTGCTGAAATTTGCGCCAATTCCCCACAACTACAAGTACAGTCGTTTATTGCTGATGTAATAACTTACTGCAGACAACAGTTTTAATATAATTAGCAACAGCAACGACTGCAAAATTATTGCAAAATAATTCCTCCTAACTTCTCGGACTGACATTTGATCCAAAAGATACCATTTTAGCCCCAAAAAGGTCTTCTCTTCCTTAGTTAATATCTCTCCTCTTTTAAGGTATTGTGTTTGTAGCCTGCCCTCTCACTTTATTTTGTTCTCTCTCTCAGCTTATTAAAGCTTAACACATGATCGATCTTAGAAATTCGGAGACGTAAGAGAAAACTCCTATAATTTTGCTTGGCTTGGGCGGGATCGTTGACTATTACACCAAGCCACTGAGCGAGCATATTTCTAGTAGGATAATTGACAAATTCTACGCATTGAGGCACCTTATTACAACTAAAAGGTGAGTAATAAATTGTAAGGAAATAAATTTCTCGCTGTAAAAATCTCTTTAGTAACACCATTTTAACACTTGACTTAATAAACATCTCGTGGTCACCTTAAGAGTGAGATGTCACCTCTTCTAAGAAATAAAAAGTCAGGTGACTCAGATTGGGTTTCGAACATGCACAGGAGTGCATCAGGTGAGTAAGTGGTGAGCCACTCCACGTGTGCACCTTCCCTATTTATCGATGAATGTGGATTTTCCAGTATTACTCATCGTTTCCAGGTAGCAACCAGTACAGAGCCAAGGACAACAAATCAACAATAGGACATCAACATTCACAACAGTTTCACCGTCTGGCTCATGATTAACGGAAAGTAAAGTCCAATTAAAGGTCGATATGGCGACTAAGGATCTGATTTTGTGAGCGAACGCATACGAGCAGTATTCTGTGGTTCGAATTCCAGTATTCGAAATCTCTCAGGGAAAGTTAAAAGAATCACAGTTGATTAGGTCATTCACAGACAAACACAACATGGTCACAAGATCAGTCACATGGACTTCATTGATGGTCCACTTCATAGTATTGTTGACTATCTCGTCATGTCATCAGCTGCGCAACAAGCGGGACACCCTAGAAGGTTGTTTTGAGAAATTTCAAGATTTGCTTTGAGAAATTGATCAAACAGTGATAAATTGTTTATAACTGGTTTGTTTATCGTGTCTTATGTGAAGCTTTCCTCATTAGGATGCTTCGTGCCATAATAACTTCGGTTGAAACAACTATAATCCGTCATTGTAGGTTGTTAAGTAATAATACTAAATTATTATAGTTGGGATTGTATGCTGTTGCGTAAATCGATCGAGAGAAAAGTGTATTATTAAAAGATATTATTGATATCTCACTGCATGTTTAATTAGCAACCGTTGATAAACTGAGTGGTGTCACATTGTTTCGAACAAAAGATCCCGTTTGAATGTTATAACATGTTACAATGCTAAAATATCGAAACAATAAATCTTAAAATAATTAATTCAGAACTTCGCATTGATTATGATTACATTTTGTTCATATTTCATGACCTTACGTCGGTTATTGACTGAACCGGACCTAACATGTAACATCAGATGTTTGTCAGCAAATGATTCATCATCATCATAATCGTCGTCATCATCTTTGAAAATAATGACAATAGTGTTGCAATTGCCTTCCACAAAATCATTAGTTCAAGAAACGGTCTGAACGCAGACCTTTCTCAGTCATTTCCTTGTTATTGCCCGCCGCCATTAACTGCACAATTAGTAATTCATAATTTCCGCATCACGTTGGTGCTGGCTAATATTCGAAATATACTTATTTCAGGCTACCGAATAATGACGCAGTTGAAGTAGTAATTGTAACAAACAACAACAACAACAACAACAACAACAACAACAACAACAACAACAACAACAACAACAACAACAACAATAATGAAAATAATTTTACTTCAGCATGACAATTTCAGTAAAATTCCAGTCTAGTCATGTTAGATTGATTGCAGTCAATTGTTGAAAATCTGCAATTGTTAAGAGTAACATTGTATCAGTTGTTGTTGTTGTTGTTGACGTCGAATAAATATTGTGACAACAAAAAAGTATTACTTGGTGAGCTTTGTGCCAAGTTATGACGCACGACGGGTCCAAACACACCCCGCCACGCACTTAAAAGTTACACCTCTAAATATTGTGACCTTGGTGAGTAATATCATTGTTATGATTATGAATTTATTATGAATATGTTAATGTGAATGGAAATGTTGGAAGTCTTATTAGGAATTATGATTTGGAAAGTTAGATAAAAAGCTGCAGACGCTGATCAAAACTGAAATTCAGTCAAATCCAAATTATGGTCTGAGCAGACTAGTTTTGGACTTGAAACCAACCAACCAACCAACCGCCGTTATCATTCGTAGAAAGCAACATTATTTGAAATATTAATGTCACAAAACAACATGTAAATGAAACTGTTCGTGATTACCAAGTGCTACAAATATAATACACATCTGGTTACAAAATATTATAGTATTTCTGGTTACCAAGCAGTACAAATACATTATATTTCTAGTTGCTAAGCAATACAAACATATTATATTTTTGGTTGCTAAGCAATGCACAGATATTGCATTTCTGGTTACAAAATACAAACAGGTCGATGGGTTTAATTAAAAACCTCAACTCAAGAAGCCCTTAAATGAGATGCACCTCAAATCCCTTGACCAAGTTCCAGTGAAGCGTGACATTGAACCACATTTATGTAATTCAGTGCTCGTGAGGTTCTCCCAGCTGAAACAATAACGTGCAACAGCTCATTTGATTGTGCGTGCTTTCATGGTTCCTGGCAAGTTTGAAGAATTCCAGACACAAACACACCAAACACACACGTCTTGATGGGTGAACAGTTAGTACCACATAATAGCAGACCATAGGATATTTATAAAATAGTGCTCCAAAATAGTAAAATATATTATTATAAAACTTGCATTTAACCAGAAGTGAAATGGAAAATGTAATTACGACAAATCGTTGTCGAGAGTTAATAATGAATAATAATATGAAGATATTAATTTGTCACGATTTAATGAAAATAATTGAGTTGATCATGAAATTTGTTTTCCAAGAAATTGATCTTTTACATAGAAATGCTAAAGAAATATTGGCGAGATTTTTACCGCAGCTTATAAATATAATATTTGTCCAGCATTGCTTACGAAAGTGCTCATCTCGGCAAAAAATATTTGTTTTTATTTCAAAAATTATTTTGCTTAAAGATCTCTTTTAGGTAAAGAAATACATAATGCCTTGCTTCATCATCAGTGAATCAAATTAAGAGATTCGTCTTAAAGTCACTCACCTCGAGAAATTTTAGGTTTTTCAGTATTAATTAAATTTTTAAGCCAATTATTTGACAATGACAAACTGAAAATTCATGCGTGATTCACGTGTGCACGATATGTGTGTTCGTATTTGCAAAATATTGTTGTGGTACAAAGAACTTTTTTTGCTATAAACTGCTTAAGCGTGCTTAACGTAGACCACGAATATGTCGAGAATTTAGAACAATGTAAGGGATGTCGGAGCAGACCGAAATAAAAGTGTTTTTTAGCGTAATTCAATAACGTTAAAATAGTTCTTTATATTAGTTACCTCTACGAAAATCAAGAAATTGTCCCATGTTACGGCGATTGAAATTCAAAACAATTATTCAAAATTCATCATCGTCTCAAAAATTTCAATTAATTCACCTAAAACATTGTATTAGTTCAGTTAATCAATTTAGTCCGATTCAAGTATTTTAATGACTAATTACAGAGTGCTTTAAGTGAATAATTGAAGCTAATTAGAGAGGTTCATCATTAAAAGATTCTATTAGAGCCTCATTACCATCATCATTATTATTGTTGTTGTCATTAATATTAATATTAGTATTATTATTATTATTTACGGACTTACATGTCCTACTGAAAGACTTATTAAAATATGAGAAACAATTATAGCTTCCCAATCATTGTTTTGTTTGTTGTTTGGCTGTATTGGTTAAAGTAAGAAATTCCAGACGAACTTCCTCGTGTTGTTAAACCCCTTAAATAGATCGGCACAATCCCTCAACTACGATCTTCCTGGTTTTGAACTTTAAAGAATCACATCTAAACCCAAACCAATAGAATTCCAGATTAAACATTTTTTTATTAAACGAATATTTACCATTGATGTAAAATGTAAAATTTAAATGTACTTCATTTATATAGCGCCATATGCATAGCGTCAGAGGTGCTTCTTGATAAAATTGTAATAATAGTAAATTAATTTTAATAATAATTCACTAATAATGATTATTGAATAAATACTGCTGTGTGTTTCAACGTTTGCTTAACTTTATTAAATTCATTATGTATTATCATGAAATTTATAAATTCGCGAGGCAACAAATCTTGTTTGTAACACTTGTAACAATACCTGTATTTCATAACAAAATAGCATCCACGTCGACATTCAATTAGCCGGACGTTTGAGCGCCTTACGAATCCAATAATAATGTTAACATTCTCGTCACATTTCTTTAGCAGAAGAAGACGAAGGAGAGCAGACGAGAAATGTCATTGTTCAAGTAGATGGACACAACGTCACAAGCACACTCATCGGTGTTGGTGTCTCATTAATTCATTTAATATGTCATATAATATGCTAATATTTAGCGTGTTATCTTAAGATGTCTACTGTACTGATGTTCTGTGAATTCCGTAAGAGGGTCAGTCTGATAGCGGAAGCGCGCGCTTCCTTAATGCTGACCCGAGAGTTATTTTATTTTGTCCGTCGTTTCTGTGGTTATTTTTGTGTTGGAAGTTATTTTAAATAAAATTAATCAACAGTTGATTAACAATAACAATTCATCAGAACTAAAGAAATATCTACTAACTTTATTTTATTTTTAGGTTTATTATTTTTGTTGTTATCATCATTATTATTACTATTATTATTATTATTAAAATTGTTATTGTTATTGTTGAAGTTGTTTTTGCTATTATTATTATCATCATCATCATCATCATCGTCATCATCATCATTATTATTATTATTATTATTATATTTTAAACTATTTTGCTCTTCACCAGCATGACATTTGAATATTTTTAGGGAGTTCATGCCCCTCGCATCAGCATCCAATTGATGTTCAAAAACACTTCCTACAGTGTCCACCTCACGTTGAACACGTAATTATAAACCAAATTTAAAATGCAAATTGGATGCAACATTCCAAATATGAACTAAATTTAAAACATGACTAACTGAAAAATTTGAATTAATAACTAAGTTTTAAAACGTACAAATCAGCTATTAAATATTATCAATATTATCATCGGACAGCTACCTCTTGTCACCCTCATACGTAGAGAAGATCATCAATGAAAAAGGTTCTACCTACAGACACGTTAACCAGGTGGATAATCTTTTGCTACTATTTATAAGAGGCCTGTCACGAACTCTCTTTCGAGATCTGTTCACAAAGCACTCCGCTCTATATTTCAATATATGATTCACATGCCGTTATCGATATCTTCCTGCTTAGAGTTCAAACCACGCTTACCATTTAGGCAAGCTTTTAAAAGTAATACACCGTTTTAATTTTAAATGTCATCCATTTATTACCTTATTGTATGATTATAATATGTTTATAATTACGTCAATATTTTATTACAAAGAGTATACACTTGATTGTACAGTATGAGCTTGATTTGACAGAGTCAGGAGTTGTGTTATTACCACGGTGCCATCAGCAATGAGGTTCATTCGAGTGCTGCCTTCAGTACTTGTAGAGGAGTCAAGTACGTTCAGATCATCTTGCTTGTACTTGTAGTACTAATTCTATGGTCACGACGTCCTTCTAGGAAAATGATAAAAAATTTCTTTAGTTTTATTCTTCTGCAAATGATTCATTTAATGGTTATTATGAGCGAATGCATGAATCAGAGCTAGGTGTACCCGTGGCTAAAAAATTATTATTGAAACTTTGGATATTGTTATGTTAAGTAGTTTGAATGATATTGTAATTATTATTGTTGTTGTTATTATTATTATCTTTATTGGTTATTTTTTTTATAATCACAAGGTATTTTTCCTTCCCGTTCGATCATCATAATAGAATGCAGTTACCAGGATGTAGCCGCAATTTCAAGACAAAATGTTTTGCAATAACTTCTTCAGATTACGATGTGATCCATTAGACACATAAGTCATGAACAAATATGGCGATTCATACAAATAATAACAATAACAATGAGAATAAAGCAGTCACGAAGACCCTAGTGTTGACTTTGATCTTCGATCTGAAAACATGTTTTCAGTTGCCTTCAGTCACAGTCATGCATTATGCTTTGCAATGAACATCCCAAATTGTTATTATATAGAAAATCTTTTACTTTCGGTAGAGAGTTAGTTATTAATGCATATTAAATAGCGTAATGGCAAATATTGAGGACAACGAAGAAAGTAGGACTAATTAAACCTCTTTTTAACATGATGTACATACAAATATGCAATTATTTCCAGAGGTTTCTTCGTGCTCAACAACTCAACATTCCATATAAAACCTCTCCAACTGGATGCTTCCACCCTCATTGGATTGTACGAAATCAAAAAAACCAACAAGGACCACCTTTCTCAATGGATTTGCGGTAAGTAACTTCACAAAAAGACAAAGTAGCAGATTGTTTGCTACATCAATATTTAAATTTAAATTTTACTCATTTATTGATCTCTCATGTTGCAGGTATAAACGAAATAAAAAATAAGTTCAACGTTGTAAAAGCAAACCACAGAGTAAGATGTGTTCGCTTTCTTCTTTATATATTATTCAATAGTAGGGATTCAAAAATGATGTTTCATTTCTGAGGCTAAATTAGCA
>MPNW01001395.1:3703-23703 GCA_011800805.1 Hirudo medicinalis
TCACTAATTTTGAGTGTCTATCCAAAGTGTAATCCGGCACCCGTCCTAACCATGTAGCTATGTAGCGGACTTAAATGTACAACAGGAGGAATACGGAGTATTAAGACCGGAACATGCATGCATCTCTTTTCAATAAACTGATTTTTACTCTAAATTTTACTTGGAAAGCGCCTAGTTTTAAAGTTCTCAAACGGATTGTTATTACTGAAGCATTGAGAAGTCTTCATGATTCTTCTAATTATCATAATCTTTATTATCATAAAGAAATGATGGAGTCGAGCTTGATCTGTGTTTTCTTATACTATGCTGAGGTTTCAGTGTTAAATATATCGTAAATTACAGTGCTAGAAGAAACTCTTCTAGTTCTGCGGTAGTCAACGTAATTTGAAAACCATCCATTTCTCTTCCATTAATTCCCTGAAATCCGTTCAACTAAAAACGCAGTAGGAAGTCGGGTTCAAGTTTGTCTTACTAGTAGTAAGACGATTTAAAGTAATTTAAAAGAATGTTATGCTAGCACTCTGGCTTTGGATAATGGAAGTGGACGCAATGAGTGAAATGGCGTAGTTCATAAATGTCACAGAATTAAAGAACCCTTTCTGTTTTTTTTTACTTATCTCTAATCTTTATGCGACAGAATTTGGACTAAAAAAAACACAATCATTTCTCCCTCAAATGCAGGAGCATATAAAAAATGTCAATCTGTTTCTGAAGTACGTCCTTAAGTTCCTCAAGTACAACCCAACCAACTCCATCAATGAGGAATTATTGATATATAGTGGGGCTCTTCAGCTCAGTCCGACAATGACGCAATTGAGGAATCTCAGGAATTTACTAATAAAACGCTAATGCACAGCCTTCAAGGTGACATCTAATCTTTAATTTGGGAACTTGGCTTGGAGTAGGCTAACTTTTCTGACTTTAAATCTAGAGCCAGCGTATTTGATGTATTTGAACAAATCAAGAAAATTCCAATTAAGGAGCCTGCCGCAATTGTGTCACAAAACTTGAATGGTACATATAGAACTTTACAAAAATGATATGCACTAGGAGTTGTACTTCGAACTTGGTCTGTCTCCATCGAATTCATGAAAATGAAACTTGAATATCACGAGGATGAGTTACTAGTAGAGGGTAATCTTATAAACTTAGCACCCTTAGTTACTGAAATATATGGTGGCAATTGTTAACACATACCTGACCCTCAAGTTCCGTTCATTTAAATTACTATAAGTATGTTTATGAAGTATTACAAGAATTGAATACAGAAATAATCAAAGATTGTTTAAAGGATGCCGAGGAAGTGAGGAGATTGAGAATTCCAAGAAGTTTCCGATAATAAGTCAATTATATTTTTTCGTAGG
Source organism: Hirudo medicinalis (assembly GCA_011800805.1). NCBI lineage: Eukaryota > Metazoa > Annelida > Clitellata > Hirudinida > Hirudinidae > Hirudo > Hirudo medicinalis. The sequence continues at coordinate 5,068 of MPNW01001395.1, forward strand.
AAATTACTCGACTAAATTCTAATTCAAATTTTATTAAAAGCGCAGTTTATTTGGAAATGTTAAATATTTGTGCCCGGTCGACCTTTTTATAACATCTTTTAAAAGCATTACCATTACTCTGAAATCTAAAATTGAAGTAAATATCTTTGTTTGTTATTGTTGTCAATCTGAAGGTTAGTTTTTCACCATTTATCGCCCTAACATTAATCGTGCGGGGAATTATGACTGATAACATTGCTTTCACGCTTACTTTAAAGGATGGAACATCTCACAAATTTTCAGCAAATACTGAAAATTGCATGATCTCATCATTTTCTAATTCACTGAAGAAGTTGCAGGGAGAACTGAACTCTTTTCTTACTAAGCAAATTGAGAATGAAAGTTCGACTGGAAAAGGTGGGTGAATTACTTTTGTGTGAAGTTATTGAGCCTGAATTTAGCTCTATTGTACCGCAACAACTTATTGTAACCTTTAAATCATAATTTTATGATTAACCAATTTTTCATGTTGTGAAGGTTTCTTAATCATTTTTCACTAATTCTGTAGGTGATATTGAGTCTGGCAATGAGGAAAATGATGAAGACTCTGACGAGGACAAGAAGGAACCTTCGCCTAAAAGATTAAGACAGTTGTAAAGGAATTTTGTACTAAATTGTTTTAAATAGCATTGGTGCCATTATATTGTTAAAAGTATGGTATTGCCGTAAATTACCTGTTTGTATGGGTTAAATAGCTGAAAACAGGATAACAAAAAATATTTCACGTGATTAATATTCCAGTTTCTGAGAATGAAAATATGGACAGAATCATGGTTTCATATTAGACATGTCTTAGATTGGGTTGTTCTGATGACTTTATTCATTGAAAAATTTGAGTTGAAATCAGGAACATGATTTTATTGAGGGGAGCAATTATGTCCCAAATTAAAATCAGTCTTGAATGGCCTGGCCATGTTAAAACAATACTGAAGTTGAGGCTCATTAAGTGATAAATTAAGTAGCAGAAAGCTTATCTTGTGGACTCCTGACTTCAGGAAACATGCCAAATCACTAAAGGGGAGTTACAAAACATACATATCCTCTGATGTCTTTGAAGGACTTCTTTTCGTGTTTGTTACTAGCTACCCTCGCCCATCAGGCAGGCATGCGTTATGTCAATTTTTAATGGAAAAGCAAAAAATGTCATGATTGCAATATTTTAAAACCTGGGCCAAAAAAAAAACTGCCAGTCTCCTGAGCACTCGACCACCTTCTCGGCGGCCCTGCCCCAATGTAATTAACGTCTCACATGCCGGAACAATTGATTGTTTTACTGGAAACAACTAATTTAATTTTTTGTTGTTGTAAAATAAATTAATTTTTACTAAAAATAATGTTAATAAAATCGATTGCATTAAGTACCAATTAAAACATTATATTTTCAAATGCGCCTGATGTCTCACCCATCTTCAAAACGGCTGTTTTCGTCTCAGCTTAGGGTATTTTTCGTTATTAAGAAAATGGGTGGAGAAGATCTGAAGCTGTGCAATGAAAGATTGGACGATTTAATTGGCGACTTGTTTGAAACTCTGAACAAGATATTCAGTTTGCGTGACCTCTTAAAGCAGTCTCTTAATCAAGGATATTTTCACATGGCCAAAGTAACTCTCGCATATTTCTTGACTAATTTTGCTACTATTCTACGTATAAATTTTTGAAAGGCAAGGTATTCCATGGGGGTTCAATCAGTCACGTCTCTGCAATACAACTTAACTGAACATTCTGGAGCCACATATAAGGTCAGTATTGATGACGATGACCTAGTTAATCCATTTGCGTCACTCCACATAGAGGATGCTACTATAAAAGAAGAAACCACTCCTAGCAGTCTGAGATCTCGACACCACAATCCAGCTAATGAAGGACAAATCAAGTCCAAGACAACTGTTCAGAAGAACAATGATCCACTCAAGTGGTTTGGAGTGTTGGTTCCACAGCCACTTAGGCAGTCACAACAAAATTTTGGAAGGAGTCTCGATATTGCATGCCAGATAGTTCAGCTACAATCTAAACTAAGAAAGATTCAAGATAATTACAAGATGGAATTAAAAAAGAAATCTTTGTTGAGCAAATCATAATCTATTTTTTTATTAACATTGCTAGAATTCTTGATCTTCTTTAATGGAATATTCCATTAAAATGTTTTTTTTGTTTCATAATGTTGATACTGAACTTTTTGTGAACTTTGAATTATGGTTGGAGATGATTAGTCATCGATCTCTTTGGAAGATCCAGTTATTCTGATGATTCTTAATTTTTTCTGAAATTCATGATTAATATGCTTTAATATTTTGTGTTACTCATTATTTTGAGTAGATTGACTTTTGTATGACCATATAAACAAAGTCATCTAAGCCATGATAACCTTGCTTTAAAGAGTCACTAATGCTTTTCAGGAAAATTGAATTTCATTTACTTGTCTTTGGTACTGTTAAGCAATCATCCAAGCATAAGAGAAAAAGAGTTCTTCATGGGACATGCATTAGGTGCATGAGTCGGGCCAGCTATTTTGGTTACACATTGCCTTGTCTTGCATCATCTGCATTCTATTTGTACTTGAGCAAATTAAGTTTAATAGGGAGTGATCTCTAGAATGGCTGACTCTGCCTAGATATTTGTAATCATAGGCAAGTGAGTGGATTGTAAAATATTGGCCTAGCAAATGTAAGGCAGAAAATATCTGATCTTGTCCCAAAGCTTTGAATAGACAAAATTGATTGCTGGCCAACTGAAGGGCAAAAGCCAACTCATCGTCAGTTACTTTTGGTACCTACCTCATGACCCTAGAAGTCTATGTAGAGCTGACAGAAGTCGTCCCCTGGCTTTTGCCCTTCGCATCTCCATCTATCCCATAGGACCATCATAAACAAAGTCAAAGAAGACAATTTTAGTAATTCCGTTGATGCTTGTGGTACGAAACATAATTTGTAAAATTTAATTCTAGAATTATAAACTCTTGTCGTTGCTACTAGCACAATTTGAAGTAATAAATTCTGACTGCGGTAAGGGACACGCTCGACCTAGCGACAACACCTACAATATTTTAATTCCACAATTTCAATATAAATTGAAAAAAAAATCAATAACTTTTTATTTCTTGTTAACGAATGTTATATATTTAATTGCAGGGTTGGTTCGACAGCGAATAAAAATCTGACAATAACAGCGGTGACAAGAATTTTACCTAGTCCCAGACCAGGTATATTGTCTCCACCGCAATTTACATATTAAGTAGATTAGTTTGATCTGTGTTTATTTGTGTTTTTAGTACTAATTAAAAAAATTGCTAACTTTCCTTAGTCATCTTGGAGACAGTTTCATTTTAAAAATGTATTAAATTAAGAAGGTTGAATACAATATTAATTAGTTAAAAAAATCTTTTTTTGACAATTTGAAACTAACCAGACTATTTTGAAACTCAAATTAATTGATGCAATTACCCAGAAATTCGTTATTGAACTCCAAATAAAAAATTGTGAGAGAATCTTTTTTGCGCTTCCGACTCACATCCAGTGAAGAAAGTTTATTAGATGGGATTTGCCCGACAATTATATCAAGGGGCTGTATCAGAGCCTTGGTTAATTATGCCATAGCTGGACATTCGCTTAATCACATATATTGCTTTATTGTTACTGAATATATCAACACTCTCTGTTGGACTTTAAGGTTATATAATAGCTTATTTATGTTGTGGTGAGGACACAATTGGCTTTAATTGGTTGCCGCTTACTACTTGTTGCACCAAATTGTTTTTCAATGGATGCTTATTTTGTCGAAGCAGATCGCTGCAAATTAGGTAGGATTACTTTTTTGGATGCTTACATGTCATTTGATGATTCATAAGCTTTATGTTTTAATCAGTTGATCCTTTGTATGAGACTGAGTTTGACATTTCATCTCCAGTTTCACTTCAAGGAAAAGATCAAGAAAGAGTAATAATTTGGCCCAAATTTACTGAAATTGTTTTCAAAATAAGCTCAATTAATGAATAACTTGTAGCTTTCTTTGCTTGAAAATCAAGTGGAACTTCTTGATATCTCAAGGAGAGAATTCATCTCAAATGATAGCTTTGATATGTTCAACATATGGCAAATGTATAAAGAAATGGTAATCATTTGTGCCTTATTGCAATTAATGCAATTTTGTAATTTTCTGGATTCAACATTCTTATGCAGAAAACAAAATGCTCAAAGGCTTTGAAAGCAAATGATGTATTAAAACAAGAGGCTTTAGCTGCACAGAGTCACATAAAAGTCTTGGAAACAGAAGTGAGAAATCTTAGAGGCTGTAAGGAAGACTTGGAGAACCAAATAGAGCAGTTACATTTTAAGAAAACTCTTGAAAGCATTGATCAATCAGCTATTGCTGTTGAAAATTTAACTATTTCACATAGAGATCACTTTGGTCAAGTTAACCAAGATATTTTAGATTGTGATCCAAAGCTGATGAAAACCTTCTGCAATTCAAAGTATTTAGAGCTACAAAAAGAAATGATTGATTATGATTCGACCAAAGAGTGCGGAGTATCGTTGGTGATGGAAAAGGGCACGCAATGTTCAGGCAACACTTACAAGGACTTTTCCCAGTGGCTCGGAATAAAATGCCAATCCTCTGGAACACAGACCGAAACGGCGGACAATCTCAATGAAATTTCCACTCTTATAGATTTGGTGGGTCTATTAGAATGAAACAAATTGTTCGTTTATAACTAGGAACAAAGATTAATAGATTTGCATTCATAATGGAAGGTTAGCTGAATGGGTGGTTAATGCTTGTGGCAATAATGGCAATAGTAACAATGGGTGGTGTTTGAACCCGGCCTGCACCTCCGGGGAGCACCCTCGGGCAGGGGCACTACATAAACGGTAGAGCGATTAAAATGTGCTTTCACATTCCATTCCGACGCAGTGCCTCAGGCACTCAAAAGATTGCCTAAACGCAAATACAAATAATGATTTTAATTGTAAAATTATAATTTAATTATGAATCAATCAATTATTCAGTTAATGCAATAATTGGGTTGTCATCCAGCTTAATGACTTGACATCAAAATACAAAGCCCTGTGCCTGGAAAAGGCGATGGCGGAGAGGAATCTGGTGCACGTCGCCAACGAGAAGCAGGTCGAATCTGCCAAAGTTTTACGCGAAAAAGAGATCCGACAGAAGTGCTTGGCTAAGGTGAGGATGTCGGGCTGCAGATGCCATGAAACATTTTTGCCTCCATTGAAGTGGAGATAAACGATACTGCGGACAAATTTTTTTTTTACCAATTAAAATGTCGGAAGTAATTCGTGGATGCACGAAAAAAAAATTTTTGCATCGGTAGTAAAATAGTAATAATAAAGTAAAATAGTCAGGGCTAAATGCTGTCAGCTTCACTCATTGACTTTTGAGCATTAACGTCCAGATGGAAAAACTGAAGGAGGAAAGAGATGCTGCAGTAGCCGAGTATCGGCTGGTGATGTCCGAGAGGGATGTCGTCCACAGGGAAATCAACCAACTCCAGGACCAGCTGACCGAGCAGACGACAAAACTCGAGGAGGCTCAGATAAAAATTGATTTCCTGGAGAGGAGTCAGAAGTGAGTGATTTGTTTTTGTTCATGACTTTGTGATGATGATAATGATGCTGCTGCTGATGATGATGATGATGATGATGATGATTATTATTATTATTATTATTATTTACTATTATTATTGTTATTAATGCTATTATTGTTATTATTATTGTTATTACTGCTCATTAAGCCTATACCATGCTTATAATCAATATACTTACAATCTTTACCATCATTATTATTATTATTATTATTAGATAAATTTTGATTTTTTTTTGTTAACTTGTGGAGATAAAGTTATGTTAAGACATTATTTGATGTCTTTAGAATCTTTTACTGAAGTACAACACCAATATTGAGTGCATTGTTTGGTTGTTCTACTTTAACCACTTCATTGATCTTAGTGCATGAGTTTTACCTCATCATTGTCATCATTAAGTACATTTCATTTCATCATTATCATCATTGAGTATATTTAACCATATCATTATCATCGTTATGTACATTTTACGCAGAACACAAACAGACTGCTGTACAGAGGAGGAGCAGGTGATGAACGAGTTTGATCAAATCCTCGACGAAAGTCAACACAGAGAAGACGTCGTCGTGAGGTCGGCATCCGGCATTTACGATTCCTATGGCGACCGAGAACTGCTCGACCGTTCGACAGCGGACCATCTGACGGCCGCCTCTGTTTGGATGCAAAACAATTTCAAGGAAAATGACACTCTCAAGAGGCAACTGCAGCAGACGATTTCAGAGTTTGCCAGTTAGATTTCTATCTTCTAGGAGATATTTAGTCATAATTAGTCTTAATTACGACGATGATTACATTTTCAATTGGCCGAGTTGAGAATTTTTGCAAGAATTTTGTCTGCAATTAAAATCGTGATCGCCATTGTGAACGAGGGTTTCATTCGACGTCTGCCTCTCTGCAAGGTTGTCGCATGTTCCGCTGACCGGTTTGAAATGTTTCCAGAACGCGACCGGATCGTGAGAGAGCGCGACAGCATGAGGATCATGTGCGACAGGTTGCGACAGGACCGCGACAACACCGTGAACGAACTCATCAAAGCGAAGAAGGAATCAGACGAAATGAAGAAACAGAGGAATCAAGCCTTCAGTGACCTTAAGTCTTTCCAGTGGGTTTTCTTTTCTATTTTAATTTAATGTAGTTATTGGCTTGGATTCGAGTTTTTCGTTATGTTTATGAAAACATCCTCAAATTGGTTTTTGCTTTTAAAGCATTTTAAGCTTTATCAAATCAAATGAGATCATATCCTTAAACATCGTCAGGGAATTTGATTACCTAATTCTTGTGCATTTTTTTTTTGCTTAATATCTAGTATTATTACCAAATTATATCGCAATTGTGATGATTAGATTTAAATTATTAGAATAAAATAATGAAAATTAGAAATAACGTCGTCTTATATGATCATTAATTTCTTGTAGGGAGATGCATGGACGCTCTGCCAATGCACAACGCTCGAGAGGAGCAGACGAGCAGATTTCCCACAGTTACAGCAAGGATTCTGCCATAGATTCTGACTTTCAAGAGTGGGAGACAGAACTTATCAATTTGGACATTGTAAGACATTGGACATTTGGCTTACATTTTACACTGTAAGACTCTTTTGTGGAAGAAAATTAATCTAACAGGCTGTTAATTTGCTGAATTAACTCCACAACCTAAGAAGTTGAATGACTAAATAAATTAATTATGAATATTTGTTTTTTTTTTTTATTATTATTATTATTATTATTATTATTATTATGTTTATTATTATCATCATCACCATCATCATCATCATCATCATCATCATCNTATTTATTATTATTATTATTATCATCATCACCATCATCATCATCATCATCATCATCATCATCATCATCATCATCATCATCATCATCATCATCATCATCATTATCATTATTATTATTATTATTGCTAAAACATTTTAAGTCAACTTGAGTGCAATTGCAGAAAGAATATTAAGAAGGAATGGTTAAACATTTTCAGAATAAAAATAAAACGACTTTAAAAATAAATCTAAAAGGGCTTCGACAATGTCGGAAATCTCGGGTTCGAACTCGCCGGGGGACATAAGGAAGGAGAGACGGGTCAGCACGTTTACATCAAGAACATCGTCTCCTGCAGTCCTGTTTATGGCGTCATTCAGTAAGTGGCCGACCGTTTTCCACGATTTTCGAAGCCGACTTGCGTTATGCTCGTCTGGGTCGGCTTAGCAGTTAAAAGCTCCCGGCGTTGTGAGGTTTCGAAAGTCAAATCACTGCGTCTCAAAGTGTTCCTAGGCTTTGCATGCCAATTATTGTTCGTTCGTTCGTTTCGAGTGGTCGTGGGTCCTGAACTGAAGGACCCCCTCGGAGGTCGAGTTTCATCGGCAGATGTCAATTAGCAATTACATCGAGCTCCGCTCGTGAAACGATGAATTTTGTTCGATCATTCGAAAGTGGTTCTTCTTGTTTTGATCATTTAATGTTCATCATGTGATGATGAGTTGGGCGCCTTTAATGAGCTGGCAGTGATGTTTCACCTCTCAAGGGTCTCACTCAACAATGGTTTTGTATCGCATTACACGATTCAGATCGATCCATGAAGTCTGATGACTGTCATGGTCTTAAAATCTTTTTTTTTCTGCACTTGGCTGCAAATGACATTTAAACGATAGCAGCAATTTTTGCTGGTCAATGATTTTGATGACATTGCTTCAGAGTGAATGACCAAATCATGCAAGTCAACAATATCGACGTCACCAGAGCTGACAAATCCTTTGTCTGCCAACTGATTCGTCAGAGTCCCAGACCTATAAACATGGTACATTTAATCGTTTATTTAAAAAAAAAGTCTTTGTTAATTTCATCCTTTTTTAAACAAAAATTATGAATTAAAAATTAATTATCAGAAATTGAAATCGATTTAAGCTAATAAAGAGAAAGAAATCCTGCTCGAAACTCTATCCAACCACTTCTCAATTCATGAGCACTTCGTCGCAACAAAAATGCTCAAAGGTCGACCTCCCCCCTCGTCCACCAACAGCACCTCAGGGTGCAGGGCAGATCACGAGACAGCAGCTGAGGAATACTACCAGCTACTCGGCTAATCATTACAGGCGAGTTTACCCGAGTGGCAGCTTCAAGGCTGAGATCTTTAAGGCTCTCTAAGTTATTAATGACATTTATGAGTTAGTATTTAACGATTTTAACGACGAGGCTTACTCATCAGTGAGTAATCCTTAGTGAGTATATCCTTTCTGACAATGAGTCACTTCAAGTGGCTCCTCAAGGTGAAAGGTCATGGGTACTGAATCAAGATATCCTCTTTTTGTTTCTCCTTCAGAGCGACGATGGAGGAGTTCGGTTACCAAGGCAACCAGGAGCCCCAAAAGCTGAGGCAGGACGGAGAAGGCAGCGATGGATGTTGGTTTTGCTTTCGTTCGTGTGCTCTTGATGTTGTACTTCGTTCAAAGACAATAAGGACCTCTGATTCGAGAGTGATTCTCAATTTATATTCAATTTATGAATATTCATGACATAGATTGAGGTGTGGATCTATTTTTAGTGTCTTTTGATGTGATGACTTGTCTGTGGGGTGATTAAAATTTATGGCATAAAAATTTTTTCAAAATTGATCAAATTTATTCGAGCACACCCGTTCGCACATATGTCCACATTCACACATTACATTTTTATTTAATTTCTGAGACTTACTTTTTGATTTTATCAGAAATTTTCTTTTGACTGATTAGGTGAGGCGGTCGCATCAAGTGGGGATCAGTTGAAGGTCAGAAAGAACATACTCAACAAGGCCTTTATGGCTCTTACAAAGCCTTTCAAAAATATCCCCAAAGATGTCAGGTGGGCTGGGAATGAGTTTGCCTCTAAGTTTTTCAAAATGGAAATTTTGCAATTTTTGAAATCAAACTTGTAATTAAATCATTTTCTTGTAGTGAAGTGATATTCAGAGCAATAGCATTTAAGATAATTGAAAAGTGAAAGCTGTTTATTTTTTTCAGTAATGAATGAACATTTTATCAATTTTCTAGTTCATTTGATCATTTTGACCTTTTAGGAGTAAAAGCAACCAGCCGATCATCAACTTCTTTTCTAAAGATGATTCCTGGGAATCTAAACATAGTTCGCAGCATGAAACCTGGCCAAAGTGTAGGAGTTATCAAGGATCGTCTGGGGTCAAGAAGACCAGACCCAGATTAAACGATTTTACTTCAAAAAATGTCGGGACTGCCTCTGCAACGATGAAAGATGAGAACAAGGATCAAGCCACAAATGCCTCCTCCAAAAGTCTGAAGACTTCCTTCATGTATCACTACATTCAGATGTCCGATCCTCTGAACATGGTTGGCTCCCATCATCAGGATGAACAGGGAAATGATGATTCCACGAAGTGCCCCCCCGGCACTTCCGAACATGTCGCTACAATCGAAGAGGGTGGGTTGGAGGTTCCGTATAAAATAATAAAATATTTTTGCTCTTAAGAATCTAAGGATGCCTATAAGGTGAAGCTTTTGCATTCACAAGTAAATAATAAAGCTAAATATCATGTTGATATTTGTTTATGCTAAATTATTTTACTGTAGTCACATTATGATTTATCTGGCCATCATCATTTTCCGACAGCATCGTCCCCAGCTAACAATAACTTCACTGAACAAACTGAGGTCAATAAAAGTGCCAATGTATCGTCACATTCTTTAACATCAGACGACAAAACTGTCAGTGACGAGCACCAAATCTCTGCCTCTGTGCCTCCTATAGAAATCGCCGGCCAAGAAAACACAGATGGACCTCAGGTTGCAGTGGTTGGGTTGAGCCAAAGCAGCATGGAAAACAATCCACTGGCATTCATAAAACAGTCAATCCATGCAGATCCTGTCAGTCACTTACCAATTCAATCCAGAAAATCTATTCGCCAGGATTCTGTGAATTTTTCTGACGACTCTCAGAACTTTCTACCCATGGATCACACTGCCAGAAAAGATGAAGCAATATGGCATCATCATCCACCTGCCCATCAATTTCTGAGGTTGTAGAGGAGAGGGTGTCTGGCATGACACAAGATCAGCAGCATCTGGATTTGAGAAAAATGAAAGATTACAATTCTTGTGTCCTCCATCGTTGTGGCACTGCTGGAAAGATGAGGAAGATGTGCCCAAACGATGCTGTTGATATCTATCGTAACAGTGGAACCAGGTGAGTCTGAGAATGATGATCTTAAAGGGATAGGATAAGATGGGAATTCCAAAAGTAAGGTGATCTTCTGACTTTATGGTAAAATTTTTGGAAAAATTCAAAGAAGGAGTCGAGTAATAATGTTGTAGCTTAATAATTGAAAAGGTTCTCAATATTTTGATGTATTAATTCTAAAATGTAAAGGCCAACTATAACCTAATTTAATATGAATCTGCATTATTTATCGAAGTAAAATAATTATGCACAAAGTAAAATTATCCAAATCAAATTCCTCGAATAATATGACACATCTTAACCTTCGACCATTCAGAACTTTACCTCACATGAACAGCAACTCTAGGCAGTTCAATGAGGCTTCCATCTTCTCTGCCTACAACCAGACTGCCTGCATTGGCAACAAGATCCCTCATCTCCCTTCTGCCAATTACGGGCAACCCCCGGCCCCTGGGATGTTTACGGATCTGGCGCCCAACAATTACTTTCCAGAAATTCTCTCCAGGATGGAGAGGCATCATCTTTTCCATATGACTCCAGGTCCATCCATGGCCTTGCCCCCCACTCTTCATCCTCTGTGATTCCGTTAAATTCCAACGTACTCGACATGGAAAATTCCTTCTCCCATCCATACCAGGAGTTCATTTCTCCATCAAAAAGTGACGCTCTCCTGGACGTCAAGCAGAAGCTCTGTCGCCACCTGGAGACAGATTATGGTCTCCTTTATCAGCAGGAGCAGGCTCAGAAATTGTTGCAACAATTTGAGACTTACAGCAGTGGCAATTTCAATGTATTGGATTCGACGAGTTCGACAGCAAGTTCTCTGAGGAATGTGCAAATCTCTCAGGACACTTCCACATCATCACTCATCCAAAGCATGAGAAAGCCCATGCACAGGTGTCCCAACAAACTCAGTCGCACTCTCCCGACGATGCCGCGCACGAGCGACTCCGGCCTAAGTCACGCTTCGAATGGCGTGATCCATGCCTCGCAGCCAAACTCCACTGGTTAGTTTTTTATTTATTGGTAGCAGTTGAAAACGTATTTTAATGATGACCAGAATAAAAATTATCGATCAAATATTAGGTAATTTGAAATTGTGATTTCCAGGTTAATTTTTATTTCACAAGCATTCGGTCAAAATATTTTGTTTTATTACAATCCGTGAGCTTATCGTGTTTCTCTTCTGACAGCTCTCCTCAAGGAGGCATCGACAAACTCATTTGTGGACTTCAATGAGGATCCAAACAGTTTCTCGATACCTGGACTCTACATGCTCAAGATGGAGAGGTATTTGAGGTCTCAACTTGACTTTAATTTAATTAAACGATGATTTAAAAATTGTGACAGATAAGTAATGTTGTTCATGTATGAGTCATAGGAGTCTTGCTAACCCTTTACAAAGCAGTGCAAGCTGGGTTGCAAACACAACACCTTACGGCCATCACCGTTGCCAGGTGCCCAGAGTGCGTTTGGGAATTTAACTCGTTGAGCTAATCTCCGTGACATTAGTAACATTCGTCGACATTTGAATGTTGACTGCAAATGTTTTTACATCAGAAAGATTTTTTATTTTTTGTGCACTTTTGGAATCATTACATGTGAGATTATTATAGAAATTACGATTAGTAAAACCATTGGGAAAGCATTTCATTGGACATCATAAAAGAGCTTTTGCAATGCTTAATTAAGAACTGCATTCCTGTATTCAGTCGTTTAAAAATATCGGCAAATTATTTACTAATTAAATGATTATAACCGATTAATTGCATTTCTTGTGAAACCAGGATGACCAACTCCGTCGGCTCTCCCGGGACTCTCGTGCAGAGGAAATCGGAGCCCGCGGATTTCAACCCGGAAGTGATGTACGGAACGATGCAAGTCTCTTCCTTCAGTGACAATGGATTGACATTCAACTCCACCTGCCAGAAGGTTGATCCAGTCAGGGAGGTAAATGTCATCTCTGTTAAGTTCGATTTTCCCAAAGTTCTCAAACCTGTTCAGTTTTCTGCTTATCCTTTTGAATCGATTATCCAATTTGGTCATCCAATCATTTCTTTTTGATGAATATTAGATGCTCGTTAGCTTACGTCTTATACAGGTCGGCCGAATGGATTGCATTCCCGCATACTGCGGTAATGTCGACGGTCGTAATGTGTCGTGTTCAAAACCTAGCCTGCACTGCCACAAGCTCCCTTGGGAAGGAGCGCTATATAAATGGTTAATGAAAAGCTCTGATGCCATGCATATGGTGCTACATAAATGAAGTACATATCTTAACCCTTATTAATGATTTATTTGGAACTGATGAAGATGAATTTCCAACCGTCAGTGACATTAAATAAACTTGATAACAGTTCTTGGTCACTAAATATGTCACTTGTAATTGCATGAATAATTTTAAACTTAGAATCACTGTCAAATACTGCCTCTTTGAAATAAAAATAATTTTCAATATCCACGACTTCAAGACGTCGGAAGAGAATCCTAGTCAACTTCTCGAAACGTCCTCCGACAAATTTCACGAGCATCCCGTGGACGTCGGCACATCCGCAGGTCGTACTGTCGAAGAAGATGACATGGCCGATGGTTCTGCACATTCTAGTGAGTCACTCCATTTAGCTATTAAATTTCTCCTTTGTAACGATGGTTGCAATGAATGGCCATTTACGAACAATCATTTNGTCGTACTGTCGAAGAAGATGACATGGCCGATGGTTCTGCACATTCTAGTGAGTCACTCCATTTAGCTATTAAATTTCTCCTTTGTAACGATGGTTGCAATGAATGGCCATTTACGAACAATCATTTTAAATGCAGGTTTATTTACTTTGATAATAATTTCATTTAAAATATTTAGCTTAATCCAATAATTGTCGGCGTTAATAAGTAATAATAAGTTAATAAGTCATTAATTAATCACCCGAACCAATAGAACCGACTCGGTCGGACTTCACGAGTACCAAAGTCCCCGACTGCCCGAAAGAGGAAGACGTGCAACCCAGTCGCATCACCACCTTCTCTGGAGCCATGGCCTCCGACACTTCCCCCATGGAAAAGTAATTTCTTTGTGGATTTAACTGATTTCATATTTTTTAAGGTAATAATTGTTTGTAATTAATAATGGTTATGGTGACAAAGTTTAAATGGTTTTGTGCTTTAAATAATTGAATTTCCTTCAGTTATGAAAGTCTTTAACGTGTGGGCCTTTTGAGTTGTTCAAAATGTGTTCGTTAAACCCGTGCCTCTGAGCCTCTATAAATACTGCCAGTCCCCTGCTTTGTTGTAGAATTTTGAGCAATAACTTCCAAACATTCTAGTTGACCTCTTAATCATATCACTGCAATATCACCATAATTATGTTGTAATTATGATACCTTAATAATTACACCATGAGCATTACATTTGTTTCCAAAGCATCGTTCGTACGGTCGTGGTCGAGAAGAGTTCATCCGAGCCGCTGAAGATCAGAATCACGGGCGGAAATACTGTCGGAATCTTCGTGAGCGACATCTCCGAGGGTTCGGTATTGGGAGGAGTTCAAGGACTGAGAGTCGGAGATCAGATGTTGGAGGTTTGACGTCGTTTGGCATGTCGCAGAGTGCGGTCGTGACGACGAGGGTGACGAGATGTGCATGCGAATGCAGTGAATGAAATTATAATTTTGCAAATGGAAGATTTAAACTAGAATTATGGCTTGATCGATGTAATGAGTTTGAGTAGGTTCGTACGATTATTTGTTTTTGTTACAATAAAATGCAATTGCTTATCAAGTTTTTTTTATTTAAACATTTTTTTCTTCTTAAATTCAGCACAAATAGCATTGCTTTCTTAATTGCCAGTTTAATGGGGTCAGCATGCAAAACATGCTTCTGGAGGAAGCAATTTTGGAGCTGAACAGGCCTTGCACTTGGATCAGCTGTCAAGTCCAGTTCTCCTTGGGTGGTGAGACTTTTTGTAGCTCATTTTGCCTCTTGTTGAGAACTGTTTTAAGAGCTTTGAACAACATGACATCTCTACGTTTGTGACTTCCATTGTTTGTGAGTGAAGCAGTCTACTTTAATGATGTTTTGATTGATCGTCTGCAGTCTACAAGAGAATCCAGAACCAACCTTGCGACTCTTTGTACGTAAGGGCCCTCTTCGATCAGACCCCTACGGGCAGCGGGGAACTTTCTTTTTTGAAGGGGGACGTGCTGTTTGTCGACAACACCTATTACAACAGCAAGATTGGGGTCTGGTGGGGCTACCTCATAAATACGGACGGCCTCAAGACCAAGTGTGGCACCATCATCTCTCGAATGAATAGGTAATTACCTCATGAATATGCTTTCAGGTGAACTGCTGTTAGAACTGCAACGACTTCTCAATGCAACTGACAATTCAATGCCTTGATATGTTTGAACATCACAGAGGAAAACGAAAGCATGACTTGTTATTACAAGACGTGTAACAAAACTCCAGAAATTCTAATGTTCAGATAATTCTTTTACGACTTTTACGGCTTCACGAAAAACTAAAATCCACCCCAAACAGGCCTGCAGATGGGGGCAACGGTGGATATTTCCTCGACTGGAGAGTCTCCCCGAGCACCGGTAATTCCGGAGGATCGATCCGTCGCAGCTTCTTCAAACGGCGCAAGCACCAGGTCCCCCACGGCAGGGAGGACGATCGAAACTCCGAGGTTTCGACTGTTGACGCGGAAATCCCCGCCAGCATTTCCGAGGGTGCATTTTACAATTTCGTTCGTTCCGTTGCACATTGCAGTTTATTTTGTAAGATGTGCGGAGATACTTCGTGGATCGAATTAGGAACACGATGTATTTAAATTATGATAAATTATTGTTAAAGTGAGATAAAAGAGATAATAATTGTAAATAAGTGCCAGGCTTTAAGCGTCTGCTCGCATCTCACGGTCGGACTTGTCGTTTCAGACGAGTTTTACGGACTCTACGAGAGGGTTGAAAAAATGGAATGTAAGTTGTTATTGTTACTTGATTGTTACTTGAAAAGTTTGAATATTCATGAAACAAATTAACGACTTCATTTATGCACTTTTTTGTATTAACTAATAATTGTTATAATGCATAATAACAAACAATTACTGTAATGTGTAACAACTCCTTTGGCCATTTATGTCGAGGTTTGTAAACTATGGATTGAAAAACAGTTTTTATCTTTCCAGCTTATCTGTCTCGTCCGGTGCTGATTGTTGGAACTTTTGCCAACCAAATCATTGCAAAACTGTCCAAGGACTTTCCCTACAAGTTTTACAGATTTATTCCTGGTAAATTCCTTCTCAATTCTCTTTTTTCAATTAAACTTGAAATGCATACAAATTTGATTTTGAAATTTTGTTCGACCAAAACGATAATTGGTTGTACTAAATAACAATAGCATGGAGGTCATCCTAGAAACAGTTGTCATAGTCATAGAAGCTTTAAGTCCTTACGGAAATACTGCAATTATTTGGAAATTACGAAAAAATATTTATCGCGGACTCTGAAGTGAACCATGTGAGAATTCGTTCTCGTCGTTGAATGAATGACAGAATTTGGGAGGAGGAAGAGCGACATTGGTTCGATCACGTACGGCACCGAAACTGGGGGCATCGCTTCCATCCCCATCAACTTGCTCAAGAGCTCCATGGCTGCCGTGAGGATTTGTTCATTGTAAAAAATTAAGCTGCGGGAATAATAACTAATATTAATGATAACTAATAATAATAATAATAATAATAATTTTAACTTTTTGTTGTTTTCATTTTTGCTTTACCACCAGTAATGTGAAGCATGTTGCTGTTATTGTTGTTATTGTCCCTGGTATAAACATGTTGTCATTGTTGCTCTCACTGAGGATTTTACTCTTGACAATTCAAAATTCCTTAAAAGGCAGTGAAGCCCAAGGAATGTTAATTCCACAATGAATGGTTTACATTTTGCCATCACCTTCGTCATACTGCATCGACTTGAGGGCACTTTTTGAGCAGACGTTCACAGGAAGTGGGAAATCAGTGTCATTACCATGTCCATCATAATCAACATCGTCATGGTGATTGTAATCATCATCATCATCTGGCTTTAAGGCACTTTTGAATTCCTTCTATTCCCATAGAATTTCTCTCAGACAACCAAACAAACGAAGAGAATTTCCTTTGTTGAATTTCTTTCTCGAAGTCATTTCATTCTCGGGCATTGAAAGCAGACCTTTCATTTTATATCCACCCCCTCGAATTTGAGACGTAATTTTAATTCCGCTTAATTGTTTGCTGTTTTTTTTTTTTATGAAACTGAATTTAACTTTTAACAAATATCTTGATTGTCTTTGGAAATAATTAATTAATATAATTAATAATAATATTAATAGTAATAGTAGTAATAATGTTAATAGTAATAATAATAAATAACAATAGTAATAGTAATAATAACATTAATAACAATAATAGTATTAATAATTTATCATCCACAGCACCACCACAGCCTCATGAACTTTCCAGTCGAGTTGGTTCCGAAGTTTCTGCTCCACAAGATCCACCTGGTCGTGGTTCTCGTGAAGTTCAAATCTTGCAAGCAAATCAAGTTTGCCTTTCGTTGTGTTGCGACAGACTGCTAAGCTGACTCATTTAAGAAAATATTTACTTTTTAATCCGGTCCAACCTTTGATGCTCGGATTGCACGTATTTCTCGACGTTTTTGTCAAATCTGACAAGATTTTTGGAATCAATTGTTTTCACCATAAACTTCTATTTATAATTATTTTTTTTATTATCATTATTATTGTCGTCGTTGTTGTTGTTGTTGTTGTTGTTGTTGTTATTATTGTCATAGTTATTACTACTTTGTTACCTTTTAGAGAAGCTAAAGACTCCCACTACCTCCTGGAACGACTCACAACAAAACAAGCGAGGGAAATGTACGAGGCTAGCGTTGCCATGGAGAGAAAGTTCAAACACCTTATCACTGGTCGGTTTAGGGTTTGCATTATATTGCCAATATCACATGCTTGGTCAAGTGGACTAGCAATAATATTAACAGCAAAGACAATAATAATAATAATAATAATTAATAATAACAGTAACGATAAAAATATTAGTGATCAATCATTATCGTGGCTGTTGCCTTCAGCGTGTCATTAATTACTATGATTGACATTTATTATTTTATTTCTGCGACTTGCAGAGATTATACCCGGAAACAGCTTGCAGGCGATGTGCTCGGCCATCGCCGAGGTCGTGGAGCGGGAGCAGGCCAAACCAGTCTGGTTGACTTGCCCCATCTGAGATGTTCACAGAGTTTTTTCCACAGGAAAGGAATTATTTTGCTTCGAAACTCTACCCACCATCATTGTTTACTTTTGGATTCTGAGCTTGCTAAGTTTTCCTATCCCTATTCGAGTGCCTTCGATGATGTTTCTTTTCCGATCAGTGCCTGAGATTATTCGTTGTTATTTTCAGATGTAAACAATCATTTGTTGTTGTTGTTGTTGATGAAAGTTGTTGAAAGTTGCTTGAGAATGTATTTGCTTGAAATCAAACACGAGATTCCTCCCTGCTGAGTTTCAAGATGTTTTGAGAGACAATCGAAATTTTAAGGAGTTTTTATTCTTTCACAACTTGGAGACTATTTTAATGTAATTTCTTGGAATAAAATCAGAAACCAAGTCATGCAAAACCTATCTTCCTGATAATGATTAGTAGTAATATACTGTAATGTCAAGTTAGTGTCATCATAATATTATAATTGTTTATTGTTGAACGTCTTAAAGCCGACACTGGATAGGAGAATCTTTGCCTAGATTCTGATTACCAGCCACTTTG
>MPNW01001397.1:9375-24375 GCA_011800805.1 Hirudo medicinalis
TATTATCATTATCATTATTATTATTATTATTATTATTATTATTATTATTATTATTATTGTTATTATTATTATTATTATTATTATTATTATTATAGAAATTAAGCTGAAATTATTTTAACATTATTTCAGCGAGGGCGTCTGGGGTAGTGCCGTCTGTGCTTACACTCTCAGAGACATCAACTACGTACTGGAGATAAGTACATTTAAAGGTACTGTCGATAAAAAAAAGTACAATTCTTACTGTAATAATTATGTAAATATAACATATTTAATAATATTAATTTAATAAATTGATAATAATTGAAACAATAATAAATAAATAAAAAACTATACTCAATTTTGTACTATATTTTTATTAAAAAGTCTTGAATGAACATCATTTGGAAAACTTAGACAGGAAGACGCTGGAACACATGTGGGCCAGGGTCGCACCCGGTGACATACCCAGGCAGAGGCCCGGAATGGTTAGCTTGACGCATCGATTAAACTATAATTTTGATAATATCTATATTACAATAATAATAATAATAATAGTAATAATATACTTTATTTTTCAAGAATCATTATTGAGTCATGTAATGTCTGAACTTTGCACTAAATGAAACACAGAATAAAAATTCATAACATGTAAATTATTATTAACTGAACTATCCATAATTATCTTTTCTGAAGCCTCCTTCTAATTTCTTAAATTACATGACATGCCGACAGTGTTCCAACGATTCGAAGATACTTGCACTCAACGACGTGACCTTTGCCCAAAGCCACCCCCTCATCTTCGACATGATAAGACCGACCTTGGAGACCCCCTTGTGGATGACGAGGGAAGACATGGCTTTAAACCAGATCGAAGTCGATACAGCTTCGCATCCCTACTTAGTCATCTACCTGTCATCTAGTGAGTGTTTTGTTAATGTTGCTATTGGTCATTAACTCAATTATTGACGATTCAAGGTGATGATTCAAGGCTGTTGAATTGTTACATAATTTAGAAAATATTGTCGAATTACGTAAGCACTTACCTGGCAATTTAAAACGGCTATTGAGTGGAATTCACCTCTGCTTCGTGTTTCGAAATGCACGTTCAGTCCTGCCACCTAACGAACGTTTTGAAAATGTCATACGATTAAATGCAGTAGATACTAATTTGCCTAGCTGGTTTGTTTTATCTCTCCCAAATCCTAACCCTAAATTGTTAAATTGTTGTGGAAAATAACCCCAGTTTATTCCCTTTGAACTTACCACAAATCTAACCCTCAGGTCGAGGTAAAATCCTCAGAATAGCTTCCTGGGAGCGCGATGGTCGACACATGAGCGTCGTCTCGTTAATTATCGCACCAGTCAGATCCCTCTTCAAGCCAATCTGGCAGCTGGTACTGCACAAACCACCACCTCCAAACAAGGTTATGGTGCCACTGAGTGAGTCGATGGGTGAATGGTTAGGGTAATGGCAAAGATAAGGATAGCTTAATGGATGAATGATTTCGTGGGCTTACTAATTGAGTAATTTATTGAAAGATTTACTACCAAATAAAATAATTGTCACTTAATTATTTACAAGTGATTTAATTACAAATCAAATATTAACAGTAACACCTCTGTTTTTTTGCAATCTGAACTGCTCCATCCTTAACATAATCAACATACCTGTACAGGCTACATACCTCTACTTCAGTACTGACGATATGGTCCTTCAAATGGACGTACAGCTCTGTTCAACTCACCTCAAATGTGTCACATGTGCCCTCGATCCGTATTGTGGCTGGAATGTCGAGAGCAGTATATGTATGCCTTATGCGATTGGGTGAGTAGAACATCCACATGTTCAATGTTGCAAACATTGTTGCATGTTTTCCAACAGGTCAATATTGTGTCAGTAGTTAAGTATAGCTGGTTTCTTTTGTCGACAGTTCAGTATTGTGGTTAAGTACGGCTAGTTTTACTTATAAAGCATCATCGTCAAGTAATGGAATGTTTTTTCTTCCACAACAAGATTACTGAGAGACATTGAGGGTTCTCCAGACACAACCTGCTTTCAGTCTTGTCCGAGCAAATACAGTTAGTAACAGCCATTATTAGTAAGATGCCGTAAAGTGTTACAGGTGTAAAGTAATAACGAACTCTGTAGTTGATATTATTATTATTATTATTATTATTGTTGTTATAACAGAAAAATTATTGTCTAGAACATCATTCAACAACGACATCGATAAAAACTGGCTTAAGGCTCTCACTGAACTGTTCGTCACCTTGTCCAGCATCACCTGAAGTCTCAAGCACCGCCAAGGTATGTGGGGCCAGGACGCCTGGTCATTATGGTTATTGTGGATTCACCATCTGTATTTGTCCAACTCCACTATCCAGGTCAGCTGGCAATTTTCAGACTCCAGTTCGGCACGCATAGTGCACAACGACAATGTCGAATACATCATATCTAACGACTACAGCTTAGTAATACCAGAAATAAAATCCCATCACAATGGCACATTCAGCTGCTCCATCAACAATGTCATCGTCGTCCGCCATCATGTCTCCGTGTTAAGTGAGTTGGAGGTTGGGTTAGGGTTAAGTTGGGTCGGTGTTTTGGTCGGGGTCGAGGATAGAATTGAGGCCTACCGTAGGGGTATCGTTACGATTATGGGAACGATTTATAATTACGATGTTTGGGATACATCATCAGAACATCGGTTGAAGCGCCATTATGCGATTCACATCTCCAATTCGTGTGGACATTAGTAAAAAAATGTGCAATGGCAAGGTACATGATATAAGTTGACGTATGCATGCAGGTTGGCCGAGTGGGTTACGTTCCTGCATGCGGTGATGGCAACAATCGTAACGTGTCGTGTTCAAAACCCTGCCTGCACTGCCGCAAGCGGCCTTGGGAAGGAGCGCTATATAAATGGTTAACAAGAAGCGCCTCTGACGCTATGCATATGGCTCTATATAAATGAAGTACATTGATATTTACATGTACAACATAAACACATTTTGGTTACGACTTTAACTAATTCGTAAGACCTTAATGATTTAACTAGCTTTTTATCCATAATACCATTAACAATGGCATTTTGATTATGGAACCGGTATGTTGTTTCGTTACCAAGTGCTATCGTTAGAATATCTCCATATACGATATACGAATGACATTGAAGCCTGTGCGTTCGGACGAGAGATGGAGATGACTTGGCGCACTGAATTCTCCAAGTGGTGTGACGCCTATCAGGCCTACACTGAAGAGTACAAGTACTGGAGTTGTCTTATGGTAAGATTTCTTTGGACGGTAGGGGATTGTGTAGTTCAGTTTTTGAGCTCTAAGATAAAGTTACTGATGTCAGCTGTTTTCAGGTGTTTGCGAAGGTGTTCGCTGTAACAAAATGTCTACTGCAGTTATTAAAGAGTTAGTAATTATTCCAAGTTGCATGACTAAAATATAATCTTATTTATTGTAGAATCAATGCGTTAAAGAAAATTGCCTGCCAAAGAGAATTATGGATCAGTGCTCTGACTTGAAAAACTCCAGTTCCGACGGCTACGATGAGCCACCCTGATTTTGTGTATTTTTCAATGGCAGTTAGAGTGGCGCTCAGCATCGGCCTAATCTTTCAATTTGTCATAATGGGGACAATTACATATCTCTACTAAAGGACGGTACATGACTCTCTTGAAGTGATTTTGTACATAACAGTGGGCGGTTCGGGAAGACCCAGTTTCGTGGTTAAGATTTCCGAACTTTGATGTTTCACTTTTCATTTTGACCGATCTGGCATACTTCATGATGAGAAGATTGGAACTGGAAAACGCACTTGTTCCGATCAAAGCTTGTTTGTTCATTCTGCCTTTCAGTTGACACACGGTCATCATAGTCGGCATCACTATCATACTATTTATTAAGTAGTCAGTGTCACTTGCAATTTCAACCGAGCATTCTTCAATCAAAATGTTTCAACCTTCAGTGATACGGTTAGTAATTTAGTTGGACTATGCATAGCGTTGCAGAATCGGTTCTGTCCTTTTGCAAGCGCTTACGCTGCGGACCAGTTATGCAATGTAACATACGTGTACGTGCATTTTGTTTTAAATATTCCTCAATTTGTTCAAATCAGAAAGTAAATTGTAAATGCAATGAGGAGATCATTTGGGGACAGACTGTCGGCAACTCCCGTGTTTGATGTCAGCATGGCTACTCAAGGGATTTAAAGATTTCATGTTGTTTTATTGCTTTTTTCCAATCGATGTTCTTACGTTGAAATACGAGTCGCTTGTTCTCGTTTAAATGCTGTTGCTCTTTAGTCGTTGTAGCTGTGTTGTATTTTTTGTTTTTTGACACCGTTGCCTCTCTTCGAACGATTTTTGGAAATATTTCAAAATACGTTGTCTTGGTCCTTGCTAAGGGAGAAAAGTTTGACCCTCGTCGTTACAAAAACCCGGGTTAGACCATTCCTTCGTCTGTGGCTATTAACAGTAAGAAGACTGTTTATGATAATTTAAAGTAGCTGGTCACAAAGCAATCGATCAAAATGTAATATATATTTCGGCAACCCGGCTAAACTTGAATGATGAGAATAAACTCGATATTAAACTTTATTTGTGATCAAATAAAAAAAATAATAACAAAATAATAACATAAAACCACCAGTACGTCTCGGTAGTTTCGCTGTTCGAATCCAACGAAAAGAAGCTTACTTTGAACGCAACGGTATGCAATTTAATGCATTTTTCAAAGAATGGATTTTTTTTTTTCGATTCATTCGCTAGGGTGCATTTCGGAGTTACTCGATAGGGTATGGGTCTCATTTTCCATTTATTCGCTAGGTTTATGATTTACCTGTTCAGTCGCTAGAGTTTGACAAATTTCAATCAATTGTTGTCAATCATGATTAAAACTTCATCATCATCATCATCATCATCGTCGTTATATAATTATTGTTATTTATATAAATTATGATGATTTTTTTGTTAATTTCAACGTAAGTTCTAATTATTTTTTTTGTCTTTTTCCGATTTGTCTGAATATTTATGATCAGCTAAAGCCTTGTTTGGATGCGTGGATCTATTTTTTTTAAGCCAATGAAAACTGTTCTGACGATGTCTAATGATGATTGATGTTTCAATTTGTCAGTGATCATGATGGTGAGTATTATTAATAGTACTATTGTTGTTGTTGCTGTTGTTGGTGTATTTGTCGTCGTTGTATTTGTTGGAGCCACTGTTACCGTTATTATTATTATTATTATAATTATTATCGTCGTCATCATAATCATTATTATTATTATTGTTATTATTGTTAATTTTATTAATTTTATTTTAATTAAGCCACGAAAACTATCAATATGGTTTCGTAGATGCTGATAATGATTACGAGGAAGAGGAGGATGACGACGATGTTGATGATGGCGAGGACGACGACGATGATGGTCACGTCCGTTGGCGTACCCCGACGCCGGTACTGGGGATTAGGTCCGGTCGTATGAAGGGGAATTGGATTGTCCATTACGCTTAATTGCATGCAGCAGATGCGATATTGATGGGTAGCGGGATTACACGGCCAGTTGTGGTGCTATTTCTGGTGATGGTGGTGATGAAGCCGATGGTGAACTTGGTGATGGTGATGCTTGACGATGGTAGTGGGAATAATGGCAGTTTTATGACGATGCAATGATGGTTTGGCTGATGAAATTGTCCCGTATGATGGCGTTGATGACTAGCGTGAGGTGATGACGATAGTGGAAAACGAATGAGGAATATAATCTTCATTATGATTATAACAATCCCATTTAACAGTGAGTCAATTGTTTTCAATCATCCAACATAGCGAAACACCATGCGGACCACTAAAGGTGAATCAACAGGTACTTGCAACCTGTTACCACCTGGATTATATTCGCCGAGAGCTAGCCCAGCTGCTGCTGTTGGTGGTTTTATATGATTTTAACTCTGACCTTTTCATAAAGTTGGAACTGTGACATTGATCTTATTTGGGAATAATAGGTGGTTATGATAATAATAATAATAATAATAATTTATTTATAAATTAATTAATGCATAATAAAATATGATACACAATAATATATATTAATGATTTGTAAATATGCAAACGAATCGACAGTTTTCAATCCAACATCATCATCATCATAATCAACATCACATCCACCATCATAATCGTCTTCATCATCATGTCCATCATCATCTTCATCATCACCACCATAATCATCATCATCATCATCATCCTTCTTTCGGAGTGAGTTTAATTAAATTTGTGAAATTTTCATTTGAAAGCCTCCAACTCCTTTGATTGGCCACGCACGAGGAAATGAACAACCATTGTAAACAGTCCATGTTGATGATGATAATGATGACCACGACGACGACGATGATGATGGTGATGGTCATTGGTGAGGCGGAAGACGACGAAGATGACAACAAGGATGGTAACGATTTGGGAGCTATCAAGGAGTGTCTGTAAATTGTCGAATGAAATGTCAAATAATTTAATAATAATGTAATAATAATATACCGCCAATAGGTAGTTTATTTCTGATCAGGATGGCACAGATATCATAGATCTGTTATTGATCTGTTAATAGGATCGAAAGATCCCATCAAAATGAAGGCGTCATTTGAGAATCAGAACCGTTTTATTAACGACGCTCAGCAATAAATGAATCAATATGAGATTATGTATGTGGCTCGTTTATTATGAAACATCCCAAACAAATTAGATCGTGATCTCATAAAAATATATTTTGACCTGGACACTGGAAATTTTTTAACCGTTTATAAGTTTTATACTAAACGTCATCTTTGGTAAATCATAATGATTACGGTAATTATAATAATAACAATAATAATAATAATAATAATAATAATAATAATAATGACAATAATATTAATAAAAAAAATAATATTAATAATAATAATAATAATAATATTAATAATAATAATAATAATAATATTAATAATAACAACAAAAATAATAATAATAATAACAATAATAATAATAATAGAAATATTTAAAGATTACAAATTCCACAAAATATTTAATCGAAGATGAAAATAGATTTCACCGAAAACATATTATGTTCTTCATAATTAACTTCGCGCGGATTGATGCAATGAAGTCAAAGAACTCAGAAAGAAAAAAGTAGTTCCCAAGAGACGCGCATGAATACAATCTTGCGCTAACAACATCGACGACGTCATTCTGTCCGATACGGTTATGCGTCCACACTCACTCCGCCGAAACTTTTGATTTTTTTTGTGCTTAAATTACATCGTTTATACTATAAAATGATAAAAAACGTTATCATGATTACTTCATAATTACATTGAAAACGTCTTAATATTATGATTTGGTCATTTGGAGCTATCTTCGCGCTAATGCAATTCAAAATAGAACCATCCGTCTGAAACGAATCAGTTCAACCGGCTCTGTCATCATCATAATCATCGTCATCATCATCATCACCATCATCATGCTCATCATCATCATCATCATCATCATCATCATCATCATGCTCATCATTAGCGTTAGGACGAACATGTCAAGACGATCGTCATCCCTCACGGTAGAAGGGTAGTCCCGCCGAGCGGTGCGTACTGACAGGCCGACATTGGCGTCTGTCGCGATGTCATCATCATTGCCGACGTATAGGGAAAGGCGGCAGAGGTCGAGTGCTGCTTGGCCTTGAGTCTCAGGGCTGCCAAGCTACTGCTGCTGCTGCTACTACTCGAATTGGAGCCGCCGTTGCTGCTGATCGTGATTGTCGCCGGTGCCGTGATGGCTACCAAAGACGAGGAGCTGTTCTGCTGGTAGTAGGCGGCCGCGAGATAGGAACGGGGCGGCGCCCCTCCGCCATAGGGGCACGGAGGACTCGAAGGACTGCCCGAACCAGCCAAGACACCGGCAGAGAGACTGTTGGCTGCACCGGCGAAACACATCTGCTGTGGGGAGGGTAAGTGATGAGCGTGAGGATGTGACCCTAGGGGGTTGAGGTGGTGGTTGTTGAGGGGGCTTAAGTGGTTGTTTAGAGGGTTGAGGTGGTTGTTCAGGGGACTGAGATGGTGGTGGTTCCAGGGAAGGATGTTCTTGGTGGTAATTTTCGGCTCCCAGCTGTTGTAAGGGGAGTAGTTGTAGCCCGTGGCCGCGTACAGGGGACCGCTGTCGAAGGGCTGCATGAAGCTGCTGAACTGAGGCCCGAAGCCGTTCTTCAAGGTCTCCAGGTTGCGTTCCTTCTTGCGCCACTTTGCCCGTCTGTTCTTGAACCAGACCTGTGTGTTCGAGGATGAAGACGATGTTGAGGATGAAGACGATGTTGAGGATGTGTGGATGTGTGAATGTGTGTTTAAAGTTTGTGAATGTGTAATTTGATGAGTGACCGATGAATTCTTCATTTAAGGAAATGATGTAGAAATGTAGAAGTGAAATCTTGTTGTTATTATTATTATTATCATCATCACCATGTAAGCTCTTACCATAATACTTATTACTTAATACGGTGTTCGATTTTCTAGCAAATTAGGTCAATAGTCTTGATTGACCCAGATTAAGATATTGACAGGTTATACATTACCTTCCTTTGTTTGGAGGGCCTCAAGAAGCGATGACAATGAATTTCTGAGTGATGATGATGATGATGATGATGATTACGACGACGATGACGATGCTTACACATAGACTAATAATTGTGATGCAATGATGAAGCAGGACCTACCGCATTTAAGACAAGTTAATGATTTGGTTAAGTTTTCACGACGGGGTGCCAACTTAAGGCATGTCTACCTCGATTGCCATTCACCTTGAAACAATTAACTTCCAATTAGTTGTAATTATATTCAAGGTGAGATCCCAAAGGGTTTCATTTTATCAAGTGTCCCGAAAGTAGGATGTAGAATTGGAGAATAATTATTAATTTGTCAAAATCTGACTTTAAAAAAAGATTCCTTAGCATCCTTACTTTCAGTCGTCATTATTATTAATATTATTATTATTATTATTATTATTATTATTATTATTATTAGTTTACAATTATAAATACTGCTGTAGTAGTTGTTTATATTTGTTATTTACATTCGTCTCTTTTCTAAGTCGCCGATTGCTTACCATTTCTGAGACTATTTTAAATAATAAACTTGAAATAATTTTAAACATGTAAATAATTTCCCACAACTTATTTCTGCACTAAGTCATTCGCTCTCTGTCGTGCATTCCTGTTTGCATGCTTCATCAGAATTTTGAGTTTGTAGAGTGAAACTGAGTCCTCAAAACTGTGGAATACTTTGAGATGAAATGTTTCCTCTAATAACTGCAGTTCTAAGATTGAGGTTCATTGTTCAAGACAAGAATGACAAGATGGCCGCACAATGAAGGACCAGAGAGCAGAGTGACATGTGATGTTACTGATTAGTTACTTGATAAAGGCTGGTAATTAACTGTTGTCTTACTCATTATTGCTTTCACCTCGTGCGAAACTGGCAGTGTTTGCAGAGGCGTGAGAACGTTAGAAGTTCTGATCCAACCTTCACCAAGTTTCACATCAATAAAGTCGATACCACAAGTTAAAAGAACCATTTCATGAAGATTTAATTGCAATTACAAGTTAAAAATTAGTTTATAATTATCAATAGTATTAGTATTTTATTATCTAATGGTATTAGCATTAGTAATAAATACCTTTGGACACTGCGGCGTCAAACTGTTGCAGACTGTTGAGCGACATTTTTTCCATGCTGAAGGAAAGCATGAGGTGGTCATCGACCTCCTTCACTGGAAATATCCTCGTGTCAAAGAGAGAGGCAGAACCCATGCATATGGAGGGATTGTTGAGGCCGTAAACTGTCACAAATCGATTGCCATAATATTTGGAAGTACCGCTGCTCAGTGAACTATCCTCGGAAATGTGCTTGTCCAAGAGTTCTCTGCCTTTGATGATCCTCTTTATTTCGACTTTGGCAACGTCGTAGAAGTCCCTGTCATCCACTTGCTTCGCGGGCGGTGATCCGTTTGGAAAGTCCACCTCCATGACAGGAAGTCTGAACTTGTCCTGATGTCGATGATTGTCAAATCCTCCCACGAGTTTCGAATTCATGTCGTTTCGTCTCGAATTCTTGAGGAATTCGTCACCTGAAGCAGCTTGGTTTGAGTAAACATCGGAGGAGTTGAAGGTGTACTTGTGTGAAAAGTAGTAGCCATTCTGACCTGGAATTTCATTGGTTTCAAATTGTGGAATGAAGAACTGGTTCTGGAGTTTGTAGCGGTCAGATGGAACATGTCTTTTGATCCTGAAGTTGTGCTGCCTTCCTTTCGACTGC
The DNA here is from genome assembly GCA_011800805.1 of Hirudo medicinalis. NCBI lineage: Eukaryota > Metazoa > Annelida > Clitellata > Hirudinida > Hirudinidae > Hirudo > Hirudo medicinalis. The sequence goes on from MPNW01001397.1 coordinate 19,687, forward strand.
TTCTTAATTGTTCCAGTAAAAATGATGTCGGCCAACTGCGCTCGCAACTCGACCGAATCATACCTGCAGTCTTCAAGATCTTCTTTATCACGTGGTAGGGTTGATTCTCTGGAAATGGGTTTCGATTCTTTGATGGTTTTTGCCTCAGAGGAAGTGGGAAACCAGGAAGGGTAGAAGTGGTTTCCGTAAGACATTGGTCTGTCAGCGAATGATTCGTGAGTCTCACTCGGGTGTTGAGGTTTGTATTTTGGAGCCTGTACGAAGGCTGAAGGTGCTGGACTCGTGAAACGTCTTTGGACAGCATCTCCTCTTGTGTGCCCAGAAATTAATCTGTTGCTTCTCGAGGAATTTCTCAGAAAGTCAAGTTCTGAGCTATTGAAAGGCAGAAGTTTCGGGATTAGTTTTATTTTGTGGACTATTCCTTGTGCTGTGTTGTTTGAGTGAGAACTGCTGCCGAGAACAGTGATTCTGTCAGATCTAAGTTGAGAGGGAGGCTGGTGGCGGGCCGTTGAAATGTGGTGCCTCGTTTTGTTGTGTGTAAGTGAAGGAATAATGCCACTCGACGGAAGGACTTGGTTGCAGAGGAGAATGAGGATGAACAGCAACAACTTGGATGACCTTTGTAGGGTTGTTTTCGCGATAACCATGATGTCTTAGTGGTCAAAAACAGGCTCAGGAAGATGAATATATCCAGTCGAACATGAAGTTTTAGAAAACAACGTGCAAAACAAAACGTCTGCTTAACTGCTTCTCTGGCGCCTGTTGTCCCCCGCCACTGAGCCCTGTTGAAAACAGAAATCGAAGACATCAAGTGAGCCAATATCACGTGGATTGATAAGAATTTCTCAACATTTCATGGGTGACTAATCGATTTCAACCTCTTAATCAAATCCGAGCAGTTTGACGTTCAAAACGATTTTTTGTGAATGCATTCGTGATTGTTGGGTAGGACGTTCGATATTTTAATTATTCAATCAATTAATGTGGAATTACATCACTTTATGAACATAATATCAATGGATGAAAACATGGCGACGAAAAGAAAAAATACATATAAATTAATATTAGTCATAGCAATAAAGCAATGTATATTATTATAATTTAAATTTTATATTTATTATTTTTATTATTTTGATTATTGTTGTTGTTGTTGTTAAATTGTGCTGAGTTAGTTCTTGAAATATCTGCCAACAATTGTCCGTCTAGACAGAATCGTGGGTGAGTCAAGTAAACTGCCGTCATTTTGACAACGTCACATGCCGCTTGTGCTGCTTGCTTTTTCTTGTTTTTTTTGTTGGCTTCACTTTTAATGCAAATAATTACATAAGTTATTTGTTATTTACGTTATTAATTATTAACCATCAGTGATGACGTTATACATCAATGGTTATATTGATCATAAATATGACATGTTAATGATGCCATTGTATTTCTCGTTATCATTAACTTGAGCTGTCACCCACCACGAGGTAGCCATCAAAATTATGGCAAATGTGTGAATATATTTCCAAACCAAGCCACAAACTGCACACGAGCAGGTACAAAGCAATTTAATTATTCAAAAACATTCATCATTTCGTGAATTTCGACCTCCAAAACCAGTCGACAGAGGATTGGCTTTAGGGCTTAACAACTGCACACTGGAGACTGCAAACAACCGATGATGATGACGATCTGTTCTATCATATTACTAGCACATAATAGCAAGGCATTCCTCTATCCTCCAAGTGGCTGGACCTCGGTTGGTGACCTAGATTAAGCCAGCCAGTAGAATTTGGGGAGATCACGTGGTTAAGGAATCAATTGCACTAGTTTTTGTTTTGTAACAAAATTAAAGTCCTCATTTGAGGAGGACGTCGAGCACTGATGACATAATTTAAATATTCATTGTTAGAATTTTCACGACGAATAGAGGCTGGATTGGAAGGACGTGACTTTGACATGGCTGATGCCTTCATGATTGTAATAGTTATGACGATGATGATTGGAGTGTCAATGACGATGATGATTGGAGTGTCAATGATGATGATGATGATGATGCTATTAGCAATTATGCTCAAGGAAGGAAGTGATTATGGAGTTGCAACAATGCACGATGTTGTTGGTGCATGGGAAGCCATCCTTGTTGACATTTTATTTGGAGTGCNGATGATGATGATGATGATGATGATATGATGATGATGATGATGATGATGATGATGATGATGATGATGATGATGATGATGGAGATGATGATGATGATGATGATGATGATGATGATGATGATGATGATGATGATGATGATGATGATGATGATGATGATGATGATGATGACGATGATGTCGATGACGATGACGATGACGATGACGATGACGACGATGACGATGACGATGATGATGATGTATCCGACTCAAAGTCGTAGTTCATGATAATTGCACTGATTCAGCTGTTTATGGGGTAACACCTGCATAGGTGTCAGTGATGGTGATGACGATGATGATGACGGTGATGATGATGATGACGACGACAGCGTTGGTAGTAGTGGTGATGGCGATGACTTAGCAGCAGTTTGAAATTTCGGCGTCTTAGTCGCTCTTGTCGTCTTGTACCAAACGAATGATCCGGCTTCCGCACACACGTGACTGTTTTAAAAATAGTTCGTTGACCCCTTTTAAAAACAAGGTCAACCAATTGAATCCCTCCGTAATCCGGGCGGGATTTGTGGCCCTTCCTGGCATTCGTTCTTTGTTTAATTTTTTTCGATCGTCGTCGTCGTCGTCTTCACTTTGTTTGCATTGCGCTCGATGGTTTCTTTATGTTTGCGACACTTCGTCGACCATTTGTTGGAAGAACGATCCGTTTTTTAGGTTACGTCACATGTCGTGGACGGATGGACGGAAGGACGGATGGATGGATGGGCGGATGGATGGATGGATGGACGGACGGACGGATGGGCGGAAGGACGGATGGATGGATGGATGGATGGATGGACGGACGGACGGATGGATGGATGAGAAGAATGAATGAATCTATGAATGGACGGATGGACTTTCGAATGACTAAATGGATGACAAAAGCAAATCCAGCAGTCACCCATCTGGAAAAGAGCCAAAAAAAAACTGTTCCAAGACCTCCATAGAATTGTCACGAACCGAGAGAAATCCTTAGATACATACTCCGGCAAATATCCATTGGACCTGAAACGGACAGGCATAATCTTTCTGCTTATTTGAGCGTGGTCCTTTGGTCCTTAGGCTAGCCAGTGGATTGGGCAGAGTGAGTAAACGAACGACTGATTCGGTAGCGTCGTTCTCCAGGAGAGCGGTCGAGAAAATGACTGAAAATCCAGTCGTAAATGTGCGTGAAATGCGACTGAATTAAATGACAATGTGACTGGAGTTTGGGGGTTTGGGTTTGGGACTGAAACGAGCTATAACGGGCAGGATTCTCCCAGAAAATGGTAGGATTCCCCCCCAAAAAAGGTAGGATTCCCCAAAAAAAAAGGTAGGATTCCCCAAGAAAGAGTAGGATTCCCCAAGAAAAGGGTAGGATTCCCCAAGAATAGGGTAGGATTCCCCAAGAAAAGGGTAGACACGATTAAGTCGTTCTGCGCGGAGGGCGTGTTGCGATGGACGCAAGTCTCTATTTGCCTTGGTCTCGAGACGATCAAAGGAATGACTGAAATCCATGTTTTTGAAGCTGGATAACTCCAGATTTGGAGGAGTTAAAAGCTCTTGAGGATCTGAGCTCTCGTGAGTCCTTGTAACAGTGAGCGGTCGATCGCTGATGAGCTCTGTTGTTGTTGTTGATGTTGCTGTTGTTGTTGATGATGATGATGTTGTTGTTGTTATTGTTGTTGTTGCTGTTGCTGCTGTTGTTGTTACTGTTGCAACGAACGCACGTCTTCGTACTGCTGCTGTCGTCGCGACTACAACTACAACGGCGACTGGTCGCGTGGTTAGTGCTGGAGGATGTCGACGTCGACCAAAAAACAAACTCGAAGATTCCCTATGGGAAGTTCAGTGAGATTATGGACATGTTTACAATCGCATTACCCAATGGATCACAAACCTGACCTTCGTCAAGATACAAGGCGATTTGAGAGAATCAGTGGCGTGACTTATTAATTACAACAATAAATTGGTAAATTATTAATAAAAATATTGAATATTTTTCAGTAATAATGTTGTTATTGTTGTGGCTAGAAATAATATTATTAATAGCAGAATATCGAATGATATTCCCGTCATGTGTACATCATCAACATCATCAACAGAAGTGTTATTCAATCTATCTTCTAAAAAAAAAAAAATCTCTTTTACTATCTTTTGTCCGTCCATCTCGACCTCCACCAATCACAGACAAGGAGACACGAGGCGTGCACCGGGCTCAGCTAAGCTACGCCCATACAAACAGCTCACAATTTATGGCCACCGCCCCCGACTAAAAATAGTCGTAGGATTGAGAGATGGACGGGGAAAATGAATAAAGGGCGATGTTAGATAGCCCAAGCTGTGAGTGGACGACGATAGTAGTACAATTTCAAATCCCTCATTATGATTGGATGATAATCACGCGTTCCATTCGATTGGTTGTCAGTCGTAGCGAGACTGGTGATCGAGATAATATGATAGGACGATATTTATAGCCGCACGAATCCAAACCGAATCCCCTCTCTGCGATTGGCTGATATTTACGAAACCGTTGCTG
>MPNW01001398.1:0-12406 GCA_011800805.1 Hirudo medicinalis
TTGTTGTTGTTGTTGTTGTTGTTGTTGTTGCTGCTGCTGTTGTTGTTGTTGTTGTTGTTGTTGTTGTTGTTGTTGTTAATTGAGGCTTTTAAATTGCAATGTTCTCGTAATTGCAACGATTTTTCTTGTGTCTGTTGCCATGACATCCTGCTACTGAAATTAGGTCAGCCTGTGTTTTCAAACATCTCTGAATCTTCCTTTGAGGTTAAGTCCATGATTTCATCCATCCTTCTATTTGTCCACACATCAGTCCAGTCCATCCATCTCTTTATCTTCACATTGGTCCATCCACCTAACCATTCATCAGTCCGTCCGTCCATCAGCTAATGATTCTCATTTTTTGTGTTTGCGATCTCTGGTGAGGTTTTGTAGAATTTCACAAAACTTTGAAAACAAAACTGGGAAAATAGGCAAATTCAAAAACCTTTAAATGAGTTGTCCTGAAAATGGAGTTTAAATTGAGAAGATTGAATTGAGGAGACACGAATCACCCCCAATTTGCCCTCCAGTTAGAAAACCATCATTGATGGCGTCAACTCCGAGAGGAAAGCAACTGAGAGGGAGTCAAAATAAAAGGAGCTCGAATGCATACAGATACATGACAGTCGTCATCGTCGTCATCATCGTCGTCGTCGTCGTCGTCGTCGTCATCGTCATTATCATTATCATTATCGTCATCATCATTATCATTATCACCCTTATTATCGAGTTATCAAATTAGATTTTATTTAATAATGACTCCGGCTGGTTTATCTGCTTCAAACCTAAACACACGTACGTCACCCACCATGAATTGGTTGCAACGAATGTTTTCAATGTCATTACAATGACAAACGACATTCCACTCGTAGTGATAAGATCGTAGTCTATAAAACCGAACAAGAACAACGTTTTGCAACTTGTTATTCTACTCACTCGCTCCTGTTGTTGTTCAAGTTGCTGCTGTTGTTGCTTGCAAGTATCCACCAAGAGGTAGGTTGAAGTTTACATTGTTGTCGTCGATGTTAATATTGGAGCCGATTGAAAACGGAGAAAACCATAACAGAGAAGAATCAAAAAAGCGAAAACTGAAGCAATGAAATTACTTTTATATTCGAACAACTAGGTTTTATTTATAGAACGACTTGAAGTCAAAGCAGGTTCCTGCATCTTCGTGGAATTAGTGACTGAGTTTAGGATCGGTGGATGTTTTCCTTGTTGTGGTTTTTTGTTCTTCAGAATAAAATCAAATTAGATTTTTATTCTTCGGAATCCATAAAATCCATAAGTATAAAATGAGGTTCTTGAGGAAATAAATGCATAAAGTTTCGATTTTTAATAAAAGGAATTTGCCGTCTTGAGTTGCCTCTTGTTGTGACATTGACTCACAACTATTGTCAACGTTATTGTAATTGTTGTTCTGCTTCTTGATATTCACGCTGAACCAAATCTTGAGCCAATGCAAACTTATTTTACAATTATTAACTTTTTCTTGTAGTTTTGCATTTTCCCACTTTACACGATATCGATTCATCCACAGCAGAAAGATGAAGATGAAGGCTGTAGTCTTAGTCCTCGTGGTCCTCATGTGCACCTTGGAACTGACTCGATTCACGTTGGCAGAAGAATTCCCAGCTGAAGATGAAGATGTCGATGCTTTCGATGGGGAACCTGAAGGCTTCGAAAGAAGAGAGGCTCAAGATTTTCAAAATGAAGACACCGAATTTTTGGAATAAAAACTCCTTATTTTAAAGAATTTCATCTTTCGTTACAGATCGATCAGACAGTTGTTGTCAACATTTGCCTTATTTGAATAGCTGTCGATGGTGTTTTGGAAAAATCGAATAAAATAATTGCAAGAAATGCAAAAAAATAAAGGTTGTTGTCGTCGTTGGAAGTTCAAGGACACGTGAACGGGGAGGAGCGGTTGAAGAGTATTTCAGTGATTCTTGAAAACGTTCGAGTTTGTCGGGATGGCTCGCTGACAAATTTACAAATTATTTATTTATAATATAGTATTTTAGTCATCACGTCACATATTCCAAGATATTCATTCTTACGTGCTTATTGCCAGTCAAGGGTTGAAGTTGGCTGGTTCGAAACAATTCATGTATTAGTACATGCATTAGTACATGTATTAGTACTTAAACTATTTCAATTGTGGGCCCATTCCTGAGGAGCTGCAATACAAGGGCGACCTGCAGACTCCTTTGTCGAAAATAAAGTTTTTTTTTTGCAAAAATTGCCTCAAACAGGAAAAATACGAGGAGACTCAGGGGTTGACTCGAATGTCAAACGTCCAGTTTGAGAACGAACAGGAATCCCAGCACTTTTGTATAATCTCATCTTGAACGTGCACGTTTACGTCCGTATGAATTATGATGATCTGTATGATGGATGCTCATCCAAACTGCCAGGAATTAAACTCCAAACAAAAGCTTTGAACCGACTTATGCTGACGACTTCAAGGTAAATGGAAAAAGGTGAAAGACGGGGTAATGAGGCAGTCCAACCCTCCTTCTGCCCTGGTGCACTGAGTGCAGATGTTCCGATCAGGATCACATTTTTGCGTGACTTATATAGTTATTTACATAGTATTACATGCATTGTAATATATTTGCATAATTACAATTGCGTGTTTAATGATGAAATTATATTTTATTATGTTTTAATTCATATTTTCTCATAATTTCCAAGCTTAAGACACTGCAGAATGACTGCATCATGAATTTATGGATGGGTTCCATTAACCTCTTAGCTGAACTTGTCGACTAAGTTTCGTCGCTCTTGGGAATCGAGCGCCACATAAATATATAAATATATAAATACATAAATACATAAATATATAAATATATCATCACCCGGGGACACAAGCATGTGCACGTTGTTCAGGGCTCAATTCATCTCAAACTATTTCAATTTCAAGATCGAATTTCTGTGCTTCAATACACTGTCGTTCAAATGTAAGTTTACAATTTTAATTAACTGTAATTTTTAATTACAATAATTTATTTAATTAATAAATATCGATGATGATGATGATGATGATGATGATGATGATAATAACAGTAATAATAATAATAATAATAATAATAATAATAATAATAATAATATCAGTCCAGATTAAGTTGACCCTTGTAAATACCGGCGAATGTCGAAAGAGAGTTTGTGTAAAAATAACGAATAACCACTGTAATGATTATTATTATTATTGTTATTATTATTGTTATTGTTATTATTATTGTTATTGTTATTGTTATTATTATTATTGTTGTTATTGTTGTTATCGCAATGACTGTGACAGCTGTGATGGTTGTAACAGTTGTATTTATTGCAATGATCGCAATCATCATAATAATCGATCATAATAATCATCATGATCATAATAATCATCATGATCATCGTGATCATAATAACCATCATGATCATCGTGATCATCGCGATCATCAAGCTCGTTCATCAAACTTGTCCAAATAAATATCTCCGACTGTGGAATATCATTATCAAGTCACAAAACAAATTGTAAACAGTCATCAATTCAACCAATCACCCCGAGGCTTCACTGAATAATTAATATCCATAACCGTAATCATAATCATAATCATAACCATAATCACAACCATAATCATAACCTTAATCATAACCTTAATCATAATCGTAATCATAATCATAACCGTAATCATAATCATAATCATAACCATAATCACAACCATAATCATAACCTTAATCATAACCTTAATCATAATCATAACCGTAATCATAATCATAATCATAACCATAATCACAACCATAATCACAACCATAATCATAACCTTAATCATAACCTTAATCATAATCGTAATCATAATCATAATCATAACCTTAATCATAATCATAATCATAACCTTAATTATAATCGTAATCATAACCATAATCATAATCATAATCATAACCTTAATCATAACCTTAATCATAATCATAATCATAGCCGTAATCACTCTGCCAAAACATGGGCTCTCCTTTTTTTCGATTGTAAATGTTGCACTTGAAGATGACCTTTAGTTCCTTGTCACTCACAACCTCACAACCTCACAACCTCACTAACATCACGTGACCAGGTTCATGTGGCGCTTCATGCTCGGTTGTCATGGCGACGTTGGTCTAATTTCACTCCCTTTTTTTTTTGTGTCATTTCTTTTTTTTCTTTTTTTTAGGAGAGGAAGACAGCTTTTACAGCCTCTTATGTTGTTGTTGTTGCTGCTGTTGTTGTTACTGTTGTTGTTGTTGTTGCTGTTGTTGTTGTTGTTGTTGTTGTTGCTGCTGTTGTTGTTGTTGCTGTTGTTGTTGATGCTGTTGTTGTTTTGTTGCCTTTTTGGCTTTATATTTTTTTTTTATTCGTCGACCGTGCTTTTAAAGCTAGTATGCCGGCATTGTGTTTTGATGGATTGTATATCCGACAAACTAACGCTCATATCCCACAAGTTCCGAGAATATCCGACAAGTTCCATTAATTAAATGCAGGCCAACATCGACAAATCTGTCGGCGCAAATGGATCGTTCCATAACGTGTGTGTTTTATCATTCGTTCCCGTCATCACTCATTCACTCACTCATTCATTCCTTCATTCCATCATTCATTCATTCGTTCATTCGTTCATTCGTTCATTCGTTCATTCGTTCATTCGTTCATTCGTTCATTCGTTCATTCGTTCATTCGTCCATCCGTCCATCCATCCATCCGTACGGCCGTCCACAGGTGACATCTTGATGAGAGTGGACGGCAGGAGCATCTGCGGGATGAGTCACGCAGGTGTCGTGCAGATGTTCAGAGAGTTTGAGGTCAACCAGTCCGTTGCCATGGCAGTCCTGAGGACGCCAAACTCCTCCAACCTCGAGCTGCTCGACCTTGAACCATGTGACCCCTCGCTGGAGGTCATCACAACGGTTGGCGTCGGCTCTAGGGAGGAATTCCGGAGGCTCGGGATCGACATCATCAAGGGAAAGTCCGGTTTCGGTTTCACTTTGGCCGATCGTCCCGAAGGACAGAAGGTAGGTGGGACTTTGATTGATCTGCTAGGTGGTTTGTATTAGTTTTAATTTCAAATGCATTTCAAATTTTATAATAATAATAATTATAATAATTGTAATAATTATAATTATTAATATATTAATATTAATAATATAATATATATATACATATATATATATAATAATATGTTATCTAATTATTATATAATAATATATTATTATAATAGGGTTATTATTATTATTATTTGTATTATTATTAATACTATTATTGATATTATTATTATTATTATTATTATTTCATTCAATTTTATTTATTAATCGACTAAGTCGTCTCCCTCATAACGATTCTAAATAACTTTCATATCCTCAATGCATTTGATGGCCCCACTTTCGGTCCACCGCCTACCCATATCCGTCATTCCATTTGGCCCCCCCCCACACACACACCCACCCACACATTTCCTTTGTCTGGAAGCTTTGTAGGTGATTGGCCGAGCAGTTCCACTGGATGTTGATAAATGTTGTTTATGGTCTGCCGGATCCATCCTCTCAATAAACATCCCCAGTGCCCGAAACCAATCAATCGAACTCTTTCTGCATACCTCCCTCCCCGAGCAATGGGTGCCCCTCCCCCTCCGACGTCCATCCACCCGCCCTCCCGGACAAATGGGTGTCACTTCCTTTAATATTTAATACTCATTCGGCCATACTAGCCAATGGGGGAGCCATATTTTCCCTCATCCACCGCCCACCCTGAAAATCTGGTACCCTGCTTTTTTGTTGTTGTTTGTTGTTGCTGACATTCGTCGTTGTTATTTTTTCTCCATCCATCCGAAACACATCTTGGCACTTAGGTTTATTACCCACTTAGCCACCCTCACGAATACTTCGACCCCGAAGTATACCCCGCTACCGTCCATCGGACCTAATAAATGAGCCACCGCCTCTCCCAATTTTTCATCATTTATGGAGTCGTTCGTAATCATAATCACAATGATATTATGTAATCATGACCACAATGATATTATGTAATCATGATCATAATGTGATGATATTACTAAAATTGTTATAGTTATTATTATTGTAACTATCATCATCATCATCGTCGTCATCATCAGCATCATCATCAGCATCATCATCACCATCACCATCATCATCAATATGACTCAGAAAAACAACAAAAACTTTTCGTGCAGAAAATTTAAGTTCAACTTGAAGAGGCACAGGTCCCTGTTCTCAGAGAACTTCAGGGTCGTGTCAGTGGACGCAGGGGGCAGAGAGGAGACCATTGACTTCGATCCAAACCTCTACCATGGTACCCTCGAAGGTCTGTGTGGTCCAATGACCTCTTTTGTGCTCGTAGGACGTCCGTGCGTGTTTAAGTAAACAAAGAATTTAAAGTGGAGGTCTTTAAATTTTCCGAGTACTTAATATGATTTTAATATGCAAATTATGTATTAAAATTATGTACTATATATTATATGTGTCGTGCAAATTTTTATACTATGCAAATTCTAATGATGATGTCGACTACATTGATGACGTTGATGGTGATGATGATGATGATGATGATGACGACATTGATGACGTTGATGATGAGGATGACGAGGATGGTGACGATGGTGGTGATGATGGTGATGATGACGACGATGACGTTGATGACATTGGTGGTGGTGATGACAATGACGATGATGGTGTTGCAAATTATGCGTAATGTAATTAATTATTATTAAAAGTCAAGTTACCGAATCAATTGTTAACTCATTGGAGCTCGTTTGCAGACGACGAAAATGCGGTGGTCAACGTTTACTTCGACGACGGCGGCAGTTTTACGGGGACCGTGGAGACCCGGGGGAAGAAGTACGTGTTCGAGGTGGGGTCTCGGTTGATATTACGCCCCTGGAACGTTCGGTCAACAATTATCGAAATTATAATCAATTAATTAATCACTCGATTAACTAAATAATATTTAACCGGTTGACTTTAACGCTTATTCAGCGAGTATTGTTATGGTTTTAATTGGTTATTACATTAGTTGTTAAATTAGTTATTACATTAATTATTCAAGAAATTATTATATTAATTACTTAATTAAATATCACATTAAATATTACATTGTCGTACAATTATTCCTCGGTTATCGTTCTGAAACTTTGCCACCTGGTCGTTATAAATAAAAAATAATAAATAAAATAAACAATAAATTCTCGATTGATGATGGTCGGACGAATCACTGCACTTTTGATTGACATTATCGAGAACAATGTCGCGATTGAAAGTAGTCTCAATCCCTGGCAGCCATCTTGGAGGCACCTTCCGAACCAGACGAATGTGACCATGATCGTTTATGAGGAAGAAGACGTCGACTTTAAGAAGGATCTCGGGTGTGTTTCAAACTTTTAACTGATCGACTGATTGATTGATTGATTGATTGATTTAAGAATTGATGGAATGATTGAAGACTTGATTGATTAAGGGATTGATAGATTGAAGAATTGATTGGTTAGTAAGAATATATCACACATATAATAATAATGCCATACACATGTTTGTGCAAACAAGCAATCTTTCTGTATTTAATATTGTGCTCCTGGAACAAATATCAAATTATTGATTATATATGTTGATTGATTGATTGATTCATTCATTCAATATTGTTCTACCAATGGGTAAATTAATTAGTCAATCAATTAATGGAATATATAATTAACAACCAATAGAAATTCTGGTTAACTAAAAATGGTTTTGGCTTGCCCCCTCTCCAGGTCAAAATTTTGTGAAGCAGCACACCTGGACAACGGAGGTTGGTAACTGAATACTAATTAACTGATTAACTGATTAATTATTTATAACCAGTATAAATTATTTGTATTTACTAAGGATTATTTTTTAATTAGAGGTAGGCAGCTCTTAACAGTTCTTGATTACTTTAAGTTAAGTTATTGATAACTAATATTATCAATAATTATTATTATCATTATCATTATTATTATAATAATATTGAATATCATTGATAATTATTATTATCAATATTAGTTATTGATAACTAATGTTCAGTGCGAACATTGATTAAATTAGTTTCATTAGCCTTTTACTAGTTATTTTCATTAGTTACCATCAAATCCTTAACTAGGAAGCACTAATGACGACGACAACCACGTCGAGAATGACGGAGAAGAAGGTCGCCATAACGACCGCAAGCCTCATGGTCGCCGTCATCACCACAGCAAAGGTCACGAAATCGAGGACGACGAGGTCAAAGGTCAGAAGAGGTCGAAAAGGTCGCCTTGCACTCAGGACAACAAGATGATATGCACGCTGGCTCTCGTGGCCGACTACAAGTTCTTCGTCGCCATGGGCAACAGCGACTATCAGACTACGACTGGATATTTGGTGGGTGGTCGTCGTCATCATCATCATCGTCGTCATCATAATAACTGTCATCATCATCATCGTCATCATCTCATCGTCGTCGTCGTCATCATCATCATTATCATCATCATCAGCATGACTCTGTTTATGACCACCTTTGTCATGGCAAGCATCACCAATTGGTAAAAAAAAACATGTTTACATGTCGTAACTTGAAAGTATCTTTTAAACCATCCACGAAGTCCTTGACATCCTTGACATCCCTTGACATACTTTGACATCCTTTGACATCCTTGACATCCTTTGACACTCCTTCACAACCAGATCAGCGTCGTCGACAACGTCAACAACATCTACACCAAACAAGACTTTGGAGCCTGCGGAACGGGATTCGGCTTCGAGATACGAGAGGTCAGTGAGACAAATGTATAATACAACATTGTCATCATTATCAATCATCATCAATCATCATCAAGCATCAGCAATCGTCATCAATCGCCATCAACCATCATCAATCATCATCAATCACCATCATTCATCAGCAATCATCATTAATCATCATCATTATCATCACCATCATAGCCAATTGATTGCTAATCTCCACATTTTATTTGTGAATTATTTTCATAACTACCATTATAAATATTAATATTTAATATTGACTGCATCTCATTTAAGCCAACTGTGCAATTTGTATCGATTAAACGACCAACCGACCAAATCACCAACTTTACTAATTTATTACCCTAACCCCTAACCCAGCCCTAACCCTAACCCAGCCCTAACCCTGGGTTAACCCAGCCGCAACCCAACCCTAAACCATAACCTTAATCCTATCGATTGCCATAACTCCCAACTCTACGTGTGCTTAACTAATTGTAAGTAATTATTATACAGTACAAATGATCAATTAGATACTGATTATCAATTAAGCACTGATTATCAATTAAGTACTGATAAATCAATTAACTACTAAGCATAAATTACTTACTAATTGTCAAGTTTACTTATCCAACAAATGTCCAGATTAAGATCCACAAGTCCTACAGCAATGGCTCTGACCCACTCCTTGACTACAACCTGGACAAGACGTACACCACCAACGAACTGCTCGAGGTGAGATTGGATGATGTGATGATGTGAGGATGTGATAGGATGATGCGAGGATGCGATGATGTGATAGGATGATGCGAGGATGCGATGATGTGATAGGGTGATGCGATGATGCGATAGGATGACGTGATGATGTGATAGTTGGGGATAATGTCATCGATATTGATATATCAATTTAGGTTCGTTGACTTGCATGTTGTTGATAGTTGATTGGTCATTGTACAGGTTTCTTGGAAGATGTACATGTTATTTCTATAAATTGTTAATTGTTGGACTGCCAAATGTTTAATTAATAAAATAATATGTAAATATATAATAATAACAATAATAATAATAATAATAATAATAATAAAAATAATAATAATAACAATAACAATAATAATAATAACATTAATAATAATAATAGCAACAATAATAATAATGATAATAATATTAATAATAATAACAACAAGCAAGCATCCTTGGGAAGGAGCGCTATATAAATGGTCAACGAGAATCGCCTCTGATGCTACATATGTGGTGCTATATAAATGAACTACATTTTTTTTACTACTTTACATTTAAAGCAATTCAGTCGAGATCCAAAGCACCAGAACTTCTGCCTGGCCCACCTCTTCACTTACACCTCCTTCCAGACGGGGGTCCTGGGGCTGGCTTGGATCGCCCAGTCGAAACTGTCGTACCTGGGAGGAATTTGCTCTCCATGTTGGCTACTAACTATTATTGTTGATCATTATGTGTTACTATTACATGCTGTTATTATTATTATTATTATTATTATTATTAATTAGCCAATTATCTAACTGGTAGCTTTATTGAACGAATGTATTCGGTTGGTGACAAAATATTGACAATGTCATAATGCATTAGTGACAATTTAATTATTATTATTATTATTATAAAATGATTTATCACATTAAATGATTTATTATAATAATAAATTTTATTATTTATAATAATAATGATTCGTTATTAAAAACATTGTTTATATTAATATTTACTTTAAAATCTAATATAATTAATTATCTAATAATAATAATAATAATAATAATAATAATAACAATAACAATAATAATATTCGCAACAGTCGTCTGCTTAGTTATAATAGGTTAACACTTTGGTTAATAATGTTATTTCCAACAATTGTCTGCACGGTCATGTTAAGAGGTTTAATTAGTTATTATCAATGTTAATTTTCGCACCGATCGTCCGCAGCCCACTGGAGGGACGGCAGCGAGTTCTACTCGAACACGGGCTGGAGCACCTCGGTCAACAAGTACAACAGGAAACTACTGACTGTAGAGGCCTATCTCGTCACTGCACACGGTCGGCTAAAATTACAATTGATGAACGTAATAATTAATTACAGTAATTAGAGTAATTTAGTTATAGTTATTAAGTCATGGAAATTATTAAGTTATAGTTTTTAATGACTGATTAATTGAAAGCAATTTGATTCTTATTTAATTCTGTTTTCATTTGTGAACGGCATTTTGTCCTTTTTGATCCTTTGCTATTTCTTTCTTTTTTTTTGAGCTGCCCCCTCTGGAATAATTGGATTTTCCCTCTTCTGTTTTTAGAGCTCGGTGAGTTGGAAATGTTTTGAGAGTCGAATATTGATTAATCAATCTTCATTAGCAATAATATTAATAATAGTAATAACAAAACAACGACAACAATAATAATAATAGTAATAACAATAACAATCATAATGACAACAATAATAATATCAATAACAATAATAATAATAATTATAATAAATAATTACAAATAATAATATAATATAATAATCACAATACTAAAAATAACATTATGACTGACAACAGCAACAGGCTCTTACTGTCTGAGGCATTAGCATGATCGAGCTTTTGATTGTAAATTTCAAACAACTCAATATTCACGACGACTGTAATCTTTTACAACGAGTAACTTTATTGTCTGAGGTCATAACTGGGGCAGCGAGCACGACCCCGACAACAACGAGTGCTCCCCGAGCCAGGGCAAGTTCATCATGTACATGTACTCGGTTTCGGGCAGGGAGGAAAACAACAAGGTCACTTGATTCCATTTCTTAATAATAATAATAATAATAATATTAATAATAATAATAATAATAATAATAATAATAATGATAATGATAACGATAGTAATAACAATAATAGTATTAACAACAACAACAACATCAATAGTAACAACAACAAAAATAATAACAGTATTAATAATTGGTTATTATAATAACAATAACTAATTGTTAATAAACAATTTATCATGCTCCTGTTAAATCTGGAGGCCAGGGCAATATTCAGCTCAGACAAATTAGTGCCTTACCCTCAAATGGGGAGATTGACAGAGACCTTCTCTGTGACCTGGTCACAGAAATTATGGATGAACTTATGACCCCTGGTGTTTTGGAGACGACCTTGATCTGATCGTTGGGGGTATTTTGGTCATTCGGGACGACAATGCCAAAGCAGCAGAAGCATGACCGGCAAGTGGCCACCTTGGAGAGCCCCTGTCATGGCCTTAGTCATCAGTTTCGAAATGAAAGACATTGGCGATGAAATATATTTATGAGTTTACAATTAAAAATAATTATAAAATATTTGAATTAATTAATTGTTAAAATTAATTATTTGTGTTTTTTTGTTTTGTATTTTTATTGTTTTTTTTTTTTATTGTAGAATTTCTCACCCTGCAGCAAGAGGTCCATGTCTGCTGTGCTCAGGGGAAAAGCCCAGTCGTGCTTCTCACGTAATAATAATAATAATAATAATAATAATAATAATAATATTATTATTACTGACAATGATAATGACAATAATAATAATAATGATGATAATAATATTAATAATAATAACAATAAAATTAATAACGACAATGATAACAACAACAACAACAACAACAACAACAACAACAACAACAACAACAATAATAA
>MPNW01001400.1:15598-30128 GCA_011800805.1 Hirudo medicinalis
CTTCTTCTTCTTCTTCTTCTTCTTCTTCTTCTTCTTCTTCTTCTTCTTCTTCTTCTTCTTCTTCTTCTTCTTCTTCTTCTTCTTCTTCTTCTTCTTCTTCTTCGCACTTCGAACTTTGAACTTTGAACTTTCAAGAGCCACTCGTCGTCGTCTGCCACGACGTGTTTTGTTTTAAAATTAATTTATTTTTATTTTTTCTAAAATTATTTCAAATCCTCATGGCTTTCTTAAATCAATTTCTAGGTGGGAATTAATGGTGAATAAGTAAACAAATGGATGAAAAGGGTATTTATTTATTTATTTTCAATTCTCAGTGAACTGAATTGAACGTATTTCCTGTTGTTTGCCTCTCATTCTTGATCGTCAGTGGAGCGTAACCATGATGAACAACAACAAGAACAAGAAGTTATGTTTGTAAATGATGAATGCTTTGTTGAAACAAGTCGCCTGCTTGGTTGTTGTTGTTGTGATACTCCATTCCGATTGTTGATATTATTGTTGTCGTTGGTTCAATATTTGGTTTGTCATCATCATCATCAGCATCATCATCACTATCATCATCGCGATCATCATCATCATCATCATCATCATCATCATTATCCTCATTTTGAGACTGTTGATGACAAGTTATTTTTAAAATTTCGATCAATGAAGTACATTTAACTGAGTTACTGCAACTTTAATTACATTGACAGGCATTCCCCGTCGACATCATCATCATCATCATCGTCGTCGTCGTCGTCGTCGCCATCATCATTATCATCATCATCACCAATAATATTATCACCACGAGCAGGTTTTTATATTCTAAAACAAATGATCACAACTTTAGCAAATTAAAAAATAAATCAATATTAATAATTGTGATTGAGTGGATGAATGAATGAATGAATGAATGAATCAATCAATCAATCAATCAATCAATCAATGCATGACTGGATGAATAGATTAGTGAATGGATGGATGGATGAATAAACGAATGAATGAATGAATGGATACATGGATGGATGGGTGAATTGCCAGGCAGATGAAAAATCGGGTGGATGGCTGGACGAAAGACAGAGGACCCCTCAAAGTTAATCAGGGACTTACAAAGGATGGAAATTAATTGGTGGAGCATTAATGTCCACCTGATTGATTCGCTTGTTTAATGCCTTGTGACGTCACCGACCACCGGACCGCGGTCGGACCGGATTTTTCCGAACTCCCCGTGTTTTCCATCCCCGGTTGATGATGAAACAAAAGCATACATCACGTTAGCCACCCATGTTTTATCGGAGTATCCATTCATCTTTTACAAATCATTTTATCATCCGTCCACTTTTCAGTCTATCCATCAATCCGTTAGTGTAATCCATCCATCCATCCATTCATCCATGCATTGTGGCATGCACTATTGAAATTAGTATTGCACTCACGCATTCATTCATCCATGAATTACTGCATTCACGCTTTCATGCATTCATTCATCTATGAATTCATGCATTCATGCATGCATGCATGCATGCATCCAAAGTAATCAGATCGCTTTCAAGTGTCCCCTTGTTTGCCCAGCAATGAGGTCGTTTTTGATTTTTGATTTTAATTTCGACACAAGAGGACCACCCCTTGTGTTGTTATGGATTCATTCCGATGCTTGGATGGATGGGTGGATGGATGGATGGATGGATGGATGGATGGGTGGATGGAAGGATGGATGGATGGATGGGTGGATGATGATGATGATGATGATGATGATGGTGATGGTGATGATGGTGATGATGATGATGATGATGATGATGATGATNGATGGGTGAGTGAGTGGATGGATGAATGGATGGATGGATGGATGGATGGATGGACGGATGGACGGATGGATGGATGGATGGATGGACGGATGAACGGATGGATGGATGGATGGACGGATGGTCCGCGAATGAATTTTGAAGTTTTCATTCTATTTTCACAATTTACAAGAAAATTAATCATTTCCTCCTTGAGGCAGAGTAGTGATTTGCCTCGCTAGATTTTGAAAATTTAATTTTTATCTCATCTTTTATTTGTAATTTTAATCAAATTAGTTCGAAAATTGTCATTGTTCCTTCCATTTGGACTGAAAATATTGTTAAATCATGATAACGCATACGTAATCCAATGAATGGTTTCTAGTTGTCCAAAATTTCAGTCCAAAATGGACCAAAACAAGTGAAAATGAAAGAGTAAAAAAAAAAAAAGAGGGCGATAAATGAGCGATTGAGTGAACCGATGAACGAAGCATCGGATGACGATTTCTGTTGGAAATGTTTGTGCAATTTTAGCATTTGTTGTGAAAAAATGTTGACATGAAATGCGATGTTTGTTGAGGATGTTTGGAGTTGTTGACAACAGTTGTAAACAAGATTCTGTCTTTCAACTCCTCCCGTTCCTTTGCTCCTCTGAGAGAATAATATTCTTTAGTTCATGAAATAATATTTGTGGATGTTATTATTTGCAATTATTATTTATAATTATTATTCACAGTTATTATTTATAATTATTATTTAATAGTTTTTTTTTTGCGAATAAATGTTTGAATGTGATTCTAAATCAATACGTTAAAATGTGTCAGAATCTTTAAATGTATGAGAAATATTTGAGAATATTACTAATAATAATAATAATAATAATAATAATAAATATAATATTAATTTTATAACATAAATGACTGCAATATTAATACTAATAATTTGTTATACTTTTAATTTTTATTTTTTACAATATTAATAATAATAACAAATTATTATTATT
Source organism: Hirudo medicinalis (assembly GCA_011800805.1). Taxonomy (NCBI): domain Eukaryota; kingdom Metazoa; phylum Annelida; class Clitellata; order Hirudinida; family Hirudinidae; genus Hirudo; species Hirudo medicinalis. The sequence continues at coordinate 18,365 of MPNW01001400.1, forward strand.
ATTATCATCATTATTATTTAATAATTATTTTTATTATTAATTATAATAATTTTAATTATTATTATAAATAATAAATAATAATCCATGTCATAATCCATCCAATAATAATAAAATATAATAATATAATAATAATCCATATTATAATAATGATATAATTATTAATAATTAATATATTTATATTATTATAATAATAACAAATAATTATTATTTGTAATTTATTATTTATTTATTATTTATAATAATAATTATTTGTTATTGTAATAATTGTTATGACTCTTTTATTATGCGCTACATAACGACCACTTCATCACAAATCACAAATCGAGCCCAGTCATAAAGTAGGAGGAATTTCATTGCTCATGTCCATGTTGAAGCAAGCGCTTCCGTTATGCTCTCTTGGCGCCGGAGAAGCCAACGATTATGTGGCGCTGATTTGATTTCTCACGAGGCAGGAGTTTTGAACGATGCTTCGTGAGATTCTATGTGACTGCTTTTATGGAGGGATTGATGGACGGATGGATGGAGGCATGGATGGATGGATGCATGGATGGGTTGATGGATGGATGGAGGGATGGATGAGTTGATGGGTGGATGGGTGGATGGATGGGTGGAGGGATGGATGGACGGATGGAGGGATGGAGGGAGGGATGGATGGGTTGATGGATGGGTTGATGGATGGAAGGATGGGTGGAGGGATGGATGGGTGGGTGGATGGGTGGAGGGATGGATGGATGGATGGATGGATGGACGGATGGAAGGACGGAAGAATCTTCCTCAGTATTTCATCACATTAAGTCTCAAAGAACTGAGCAGAAGAACTGAAGAGTAAGGAAATGGTGTCATTCTGTCGATTGGATGAGGACTTTGAATTTTTCATGAAGTCCCCAGAAGAAGATTTTCAAAAGTTGGTTTTCAATTTTTCCATTGTGGATCGAAGACAATCATTTCACTGGGAATGGTTTTTCTTTTTTTTTATTCATTTCTAAAATTAAAAAAAAAAACAACAACCATTATTATTAGTATTTTTTCTAAATTCATTTTTAAATCGATCTATTTACATTATTACTTTCTTAGGCTTTGTCGTGATTTTACTTTGCATTCATATTCGTAACAATCCAGAATCCAAGAATCTTTAGAGAATCATGAAATTCATGTCCCTTGAGGGGTTGACTCAAAAAAAAGAATGACATAATTTGTCACTGTGCTTTCGTGCAGCTCAAACTTGGTTTCATGCTTTTCTGGGAAGTTGTTAAAATTTGAGGGGAAGAATTTCTAAAGTTTATTTTTATTTTTTTCATTTTTATTTTTCTTTTTCTATTTTTCTTGGAGGAGGATTTTTATTTTACTTGAAGAAGTATTTTGAGATATTTTAAGCGAATAATTTAAAAATATATAAATTTAAAATGTATTTTAAAAAAATGTATATTCAAAATATCTCGAAATACTTCAAAAATAACATTTTAAATTTTTTAATATTCTTAAAAGTCTTTTATAAAAGGAAATTCAAAACGTCCTAAAATACTTTTCCACATTAATTTTTAAAGTGCGTAAATAAATATTTTTTATTTGTGATTAAATTAACATGATTATTATGATCATTTTTATTATTATTCGATTAAAATAATTTAATAATTACAATTATTTAAAAGTAATTATCAAGGGCAAAAGTAATCTTGTCATTTTTATAGCGCCCATTCGTGAGCCATGAACTCCAATGACAGCTAGTTTGCGAACGAGTCTGAAAGTTCGTATCTTAAATGCTGGTGTTGGATGGATGCAGGTTAACAACCACCTGTTCATCCAAAACACCGTCTGGCATTTGGGCAATAATTTGATAACTTAAACGAACAATGCCTAAAAATATCACAACGACCATCTTATCTCATCCGTGACGGATTGAAGGAAGAGGTGGATTGAAACATCACTTGAAGATGTCAACCCTTCTTTCAATCAAAGATAAAAGTGATCGATTGCCTCGCTGATTGATCTGAAGCACCCAAGAGGACTGATGAATGTGCTTCCTCGATATCTTTATCGCGCTCGGATGAAATGAGCGCCAAATAAATGAATCGAGCCCCTAGCGCCATCTAGAGGACTTTATTTAAAATTGTTTAAATTCCTAAAATACTTTGAATTGTTGAGTGGCAAATTTTGTAAAAATTAATATTTATGTCGCAATAATATTGCAATTACCGCTTGCGGGAGCAGGCGTTATGCAAATGTCAAGGCGATTTCGAAGGCTGAACTGTCAATTGACAGCTGAAATGATGACGACGACGATGTTGTTGTTGATGATGTCATGTCATCATATCAACATTATCATGTTGATACCAACATTATCATGTTGATACCAACATTATCATGTTGATACCAACATTATCATGTTATATTCATGTTGATATCCACATTATTGTGTTAATATCAACATTATAATTATCGTTAATAGCGATAAACTGTTTATTTTCTTATTAAGCGTTCCCAGTTATTATTATTTTTTTTTATAATAACAACAAGATAGCTTGGGTTGGTTGAAGAACTGTGTTTTTAGAATTTGAACGACTAAATTTAATCTTGCAATAAATTACTTTAAACCTTTCGAATCTCGAATTAAAAATGTATTTATTTAAAGTGAGAAACAAATAATAGACTTATTTTTAAAATTCATCTTGCCTCGATAAAACCTCTCAAAGCCACCTCGTCATTTCAAGCGTCATCCCAAATCCCAATTTGAGATGCCCCCTTAGTCAAAGCAGCTTGTAATTACTTTCACTAATTATCTTTTACAAACTGCCATCGGAGAAGTATTCCATAAATAGGTGGTCGATCGTCAAGGGATCGGCTGACGAGTGAGCGCTACAAAAATGCCCACATCATGCCAATAAAACAGCCCATCTAATCCAATTCGGTCCTCAATAGATTGAATAATCCCCACGACCGGGCTGCCCCTTGTTGCTAAAGGGCCTGTAAAAATTACTTTGTGATCCCTTTAGGGCTTCTGAACGGCATCCAGAAGGGCAGAATGTTTCTGGGGGGGCGTGCGAAATTGCCATCCGATGGGGTGTATTACTTTTATGGTCTTTTAAAATGCTGTCCGAAGAATCTTGAATGACTTTTAGTCTTTTGTGGATTCTTCTTGCTCTCGGTGCATCATCGACTGTGACCTTGTCAAGGTGGATTGAAAATTGTCGAGGTGTTAAGGCTTGTACTTATTAGTTTTATTTCAATTCAACGACTTATTTTTCCAACAAAAACCTCTTCCACTTGTAACAAAAGCCTGCAAATTATTCGCTTTTTAAATGAAAAAATTTTCAAAAATTGTTTTTCTCCAGAACGCAGGTCGGAACTCATTAAGCCACGATTCCTGAGCTAAGATGAATGAGCGGCCATCAATTCTGAATGACAGCCTCGATCAAGGCGACCCTTACCGCCACAGCGACACTTACCACACCAACTTCAGCTCCACGGCGCATCCACTAGTGCAAGAGGTGTCAGAGTTCATCACCATCCTCAACAAGGTGATCATACCAATCGTCTTCGGCTTGATCACGTGCGTCGGACTGACTGGAAATGGACTCGTCATCTACGTCATCGTCACCAGGGAGCGCATGCGCACCGTCATTAACCTCCTGCTCCTGAATCTGGCGGTGGCAGACTTCTCATTTGTGCTCGTCATACCGCCGAGCACTGCCTACCAGTTTGCCGATGAAAGGTAATGACGACGACGACGATGATGATGATGATGATGATGATGATGATGATGATGACGACGACGATGATGGATGTGGTGCTGGTAGTGGTGGAGGTGACGACGACGACGACGACGATGACAATGACGACGATGTCACCATGATCTGTTCGACGTCGTCCATGAAGAAGTGAGCAAACATTCTCGATGGGAATTTCAAGGACTCCAGAGAAAGATATTCTTCAAATTTCAGAAAATAAGGCAAACAGAGGCGGCAAACATCCACTGGCCTGCCATCTATCGTCATTAGACGATGGGAATTATTTTAAAATGGCAAATTAAAATTTATTAATCTCCATCTGTCTGTTTGATTGAAGTCCGCTGCATAGCTGAGATGATTTGGACTTTAAATTTATTGTCCGTTAATAAAAGGCACTTAAAAGAGAAATTATTTACAATTAAATTTATGTTGCGCCGAACTAACGGAAGTAGAAGCAATCATAATTTTTAATTTTCAACTCTTTTCTTCCATTCATGTCCATCATTTTTCGTGGAACCATCAGCGCTAGAAAAATAATTACAGACGAATGTGAATGTAAATTATAAAAAATAATTGCATTTATTTATTTATTATTATTATTATTATTATTATTAATGTTATTATTAATTTTTTTTATTATTATTAATATTATTATTATTATTATTATCATCACCATTATTTTAAAGTCATCGCAATAACAACATCAGCATTTAACTGAATCTTTAAAATACACCGGTTAATTATTTTACACTCAAAATATATTTTATTAATATTCTTGAATTGCAAATTAAATTCTGCACATATATCAGGCAGGCCAATTCTCTCAATATTCCTCACCAGCCTTGAATCCAAACCAAAAATATCTAATCGGACAAATTGAAAGCAGCCAAAAACTCAATCACAAAATTCTATCCATAAATCGAAAGACTTAAGATTCTCAACTTTCAAACCTTGGAAAATTCCTCCTCTTGGCTGATTTAACTCTGCCACAAAATACTGAATGGATTTACCAACTCCTCTTCGAAGTACCCCCCCCCGCCCCCCTACTTGCCCAGGACTACCCAAGCACGAGAGGACACAACTTCAAGCTTCGATGCTGTAATTTCTACATAATTTCCAACAGTCGACTTCAAATTTTCTTTTTTGTAATAGAATTGTCAGACCTTGGAACGCACTGCCCCCTTGAAATTGTTGAAATTGTCAGTTCATCCGCCTTCAACGGACATCCGACTCACTCTCGATTATCAAGTTGTTGTTGTTGTCATTCTGGTCGACTGATGTTTTTGTCCTTATGATTCCGTACGAATTTGTGTCAGTGGTCCACAGTGCCCTTCACTCCGTGGAATAAATAAATTCAATAAATTTTAATAACAAATCAAGAATTGCAGCAATATATCTCCGCCTCTCCTTCCATGGTCTTTTGTTCCCCAAGGAATTGCAATGCCACATGGAAATGCTTCAGATGAATAGAGTTGGAATGGCTAAGTTTGGCCAAGGGTGGTCCAGAGTGCGCTATATAAATTCGACATTATTCCTTTGTGCAAGTTTGATAAGAATAAAAATCTAAAACCAATTCACGTGGGTTTCATTTCCTGGGTTTTTGTCGCACGTACGTCCTGCTCTTGGGTGGGCAGTTTAATTTTAAAATCACCCACCCATTGGAGTGAGTGAGTGAGTGAGTGATTGGGTGACCTGATAAAATAGACCCATAATTATTATCCAAACATAAAAATATTCATTTTTCTGAAAAATATATTTAAGATTCAAATTTTCGAGATCTTCCACAAAAACACAAAAACTTTACCATCATACGCCTAATAAAACATGTATGCAAGACCTGACCAAACCGGGAATTGAACCCCAGATCCTTCGTCCGGACGGACTCTTCGTCAGGACTTTATTCCTGTCATAAATCATGTCTTGTCTGGTTTTAATATCTAAATAGACTGTCATATTTTTTTTTACAGACTCGTCGATATAAATGTCAAAAATTTAACATTCCTGTCAATTTTAATCGGTCAGAATTTTAAATGTCAGAATTTTTCAGAAAATTTGTTGACGTTTTGAATCAAAACTGATAATGTTTTGTCATTTCCGAGGAAATGTAATTGAGAGGGAGAAAAGTTCTTAAGACCCACGTCGGAGAAATTGTTTAGATATCACAAGGCATGAAAAAAAATATATATTAAATAATATAATAATATATTAATAAAATGTTATAATATTAATTATTATATTATTATATTTTATAATTTAATACTATAATAATAATATGTTATAATAATTGTTATTTATACAATAATATTAATTACAATAATAATAATTATAATAATAATAATAATAATAGCTCCGAAATTATATTAGTCATTATATTTTCTACACTTTAAAAGCCTTCCATCATTCTAACTCGTGCATAATTTTGAATAATTTTGAATAATGACAGCCTCGTGTCTTCGCCATGTTTCAGCGCGAGTATGACGCGCCATTCCATCTCAATAATGAATCTATTAGTAAACATTTCCAACAAATGGCGGGATAGATAAATTATCCGACAGGTCGTTAACATAATTACCGTGTTTTATAAATATTCAATTTCAAGGTCGTTAATATAATTACCGTATTTTCACCAATGTAACATGCAACTTATTACAGCATGAAGTTTTTACAACTTGTGTCTAAAAGGATTTGTAAAACACGCCTCCGGCTATAACACGCACCAATTCACGCCTTTTTAAAAATGATCACTTAAATATATTCTTTTATCGACCGTTATGTATTAATTCACTGATAAATGTTGATGAATTATGCAAATATAAAATCAATCAAATATTAGCATAAAACTAATTCATTGATAATCATCTTCCAAATTGGTTAAGACCTGTGTATCTAGCTTGTGATTGTGACTTAAATACCGAGTCATTAACTTAACAAAATGGCTGACAAGCACAAGTCTTCCTCTGCTGCTTGAAAATTTTCAATTTTGTATAGCACGCTCACGACTACAACACGCAGTGATTTAAAAATCCAGTATAACGCGCACGTTACGTAGGTGACAATATGGTAATTAACATCATTAGTTGTTTAACAACAATGATAATAATAATAAGTAATAAATATAATTATTCAACGTCCCATGAATAATAATTAAGCACTTATTTAAATATTGATAAGCTTTCCATTTCTGTATAACCCGCAGGTGGCACTTTGGAGCGGTGGCCTGCAAGTTGATGCACTTTCTTGTAAACGTCACGGCCTACGTCACGGTCTACACCCTCGTCCTGATATCCCTGGTACGCTACCTCACGGTCGTCCACAACACCAGGTCGTCCAGGTTTAGAACGAAGCCGGTCATCGTCAGTCTCATCATTACCATCTGGTTCGTCCTCGGTTCAGTGAACACGTTCATCCTGTTCATCTACGACGTCACGGAGAACCAGGTGGGCGAGCAAACCTGCGACCTGAGAGATTCCCAGAACGGCAAGCCCCTGTTCGCCAGCTTCTTCATCTTCGGTTACCTCCTGCCGCTGGCTGTCATAGCGTTCTTGTCCATGCGCATAGCCAAGAGGGTGACTAAGAACAAGCCCGTGAATGCCGCCGTTCTAAGGAAGGTCAGATCTGCTCGGAGGAACAAGCAGATCGGAAGACTGCTCGTCATCGTCGTCGTTCTCTTTGCGGTGCTCTGGCTTCCTGTGCATGTCCACCTGCTGATCGTCTTCTTCGGACACCTGCCCACCAGCGAGACCTACCAAGTTCTGACGCTCATATGGTACTGTTCCGCCTACTCCAATTCCTGCGTCAACCCGATCATTTACCATTGCGCATCTAAGGAATTTCGACAGGCGTTCAGAGAAGTAGTAGGCTGCCACCAGGCCAATGGTTCAATTCCCCCTGTAACCGTCAGCCAGCCCAGCGGAGGACATGGTTCTGGCAGGTTTGGCGTGATGTTGGTCAAGAAAGTCAAGCCAGTGATAGACGGTTCCTCGTTGCAGGAAGACCTCAAGATCAGCTGTCTGATGAAATGCGATGATCAGAATGCCGAGAGAGTCCAAATCCAGGATGGATCGGCCCTCAGCCTCCCCAAGAATGGGGGAGGAATTGGTTTCTCTTGCTGCCCCCAGCTGCTATCAGGAGACGGGATTGAATCGACAGGGGGAGCGTTGGAAAGAGTCATCGATTTATCTGTAAATCAAGGAAGCCAAAAGGCGTCGGACATATAAGCGGTTTGCTCTGACACTAGCAAGATTTGTAATTTAAAAATTTGGTTGTTATTTTTGGTATTATTAATAATATTATTAGTTTATTAATATTATTTTCATTGTTAATACTGATTAATACTTGAGTATATGTTTTTAAGAATTAATATTTGGTTTAGATTTCAGTTTAATTGGCATTTTTTTGTGAAATCTTAGTTTAGAAATCATTCGTTTGAAGAGAAGAGGTTGTACAGGAGTGGTTTTTACCTGATCTCGTGGTAGTTACGTCACATTAGCTTTTGAAACATTTAATCAAATATTTCGATTAATATTTTTGAAATGTAGATTTTAATAATTTGTAGATTAATTTTCAATTTATTTTGTGTTTGGGTTATTATTGACATTTATTAATCAATTGCTTGTAATTCTTTCAAATTGTTCGTAATAGTTTACAATGTTCTCAAATCTTTACCATCGCTACATCCTTCATTCGAACGAATAAGAATTCTATCATCATTCAAAACTTAGTTAAACAAACTTTATCTTGTGACTACAATTGCCAATATCCTGTTCTATCTTATATATCCTGTTCTATCTTATATATCCTGTTCTATCTTATATATCCTGTTCTATCTTATATATCCTGTTCTATCTTATATATTCTGTTCTATCTTATATATCCTGTATATCCACCACTTCTCGCTGGAAACATTCAGTAATGCCCTGGCAATATGCTCAGCCACGAGGCTCTCCGCATCAATTACTTAGCGTCAACCTGGCGCCAAAAAAATGTCGGCGCTAGATGACGATGACAGCGCCAAATGGAGAAATGGCGTCTTCTCATTTATCTCTTTGACAGTGTCTTGCCAGATCTTGATGGTGTCGGATAGAGGTCTTTTTACAAGAAATTGTTTGTTGACCTCGTAGGTAGTTGCAAATATGCGACGATATAAATATGAAAGATGGGATGAATTTATGACAAATAACACAATAACTGTCTGTCTTTCTTTTCATTCTGCTTTTTGTTTTTTGAACGTTTCTTACAGAAATTATCAGTTTGCGTTTTTGAAAATTCAAGATTGACGATCAAACAGCACCGGTTGTAATGGAATTTGCACAATCTTCGTGTCGTGCTTCCTTAGAAAGTCCATTGAAAGTCAGTTTCCGATCGATGGAGATGCGTCGATAAAGTTGATAAAGTTGAATATTTGAATTTAAGACAGTTCAATATTTCGATTTTTGATTTTGAAAATGAAGAGGAAATGCCAAATTTTAAGTCTACCACGAAAATCAATTATTTTTTGGACAGGAGAAGATGATATTCCTCAAAATAGTTCTCCTTGAGAGTCGATATTTTTTTTCGTTTGAATTAGTAATGTCATGTGAACATCATTTATTGTTACATTGCAACTGCTGTGATTATTTTATCGTTAATTGCAATTATATTGTCATTGCTATTATTATTATTATTAGTATTAGTATTATTATTTTTATTATTGTTATTATTATTATTATTATTATTGTTATTGTTATTATTATTATTATTATCATCATTATTATTATTATTATTATCATTATTATTATCATTATTATTATCATTATTATTATTATCATCATCATCATTATTATTATCATCATTATTATTATTATTGTTATTTTCATTATTATTATTATTATTATTAGTTTAATCAGAGTAATTAAGAATTTCTTTCGGTTTGTTGATCAATTCTTCTTCTCTATGGAAATAAACGCTCGAATATCCTCCATCTTCAACAACTTTTGAAGCAGATTCGCATTTTTAGATTGTGCGAGTTTCGTTTGGTCATTATTTTAACTGTGGTTAAATATTTTAATTTGTCATTTTGTGCGAATAATAATGTAATAAGCGAATAATCGAAAGATAAATTTAAATATGGTTGATGTTTTTTTATAAATTTCTTGTTTGAAAAATTTCCACATTTTGTGCCACGACCGTTCGTCATCTTGAAGTAAAATTCAATTTCTACTTCAACATTTTTTTGTTTTCTTAGTTTTTCTTTTTTTTTCTGTAACACTTAACCCTAGAAAATGAATTCAGTTTGAAAGTTTCAGCTTGCTTGCGTCTTGTCTTGAGTTGCCGAGATTGTAGGAAATTCTAAAGACGAAGTGTTGGACGGGAGACCGACCTCGAGCTTGCTCCTCCAAGACCAGCATGCGTGCATGTGTGTTTAGTCTTGAAAGAAATCCGACATTGAATAAAAATTGGTAGCAGTAAAAAAAAAACAGTTTTGCTTGCACGAAAAACATGAATTTCATTCAAAATCTCGGACGAAGATTTCTTCTGAAGAAAACCTAATTATTATTTCCGACAAAAAAAAAAAACTAATCATTTTTTCATTTTTAATGGTAATTGAAAGAAATTACAATCGCCTGACCAGTTACGTCGCCACAGGATCAAAAGAATGTTTTAAAGCAAATTTGGAAAGGAATAAAAATAGCTTCATTCTCCAGTCGTGATGATGATAATGATGATGATGATGGTGGTGGTGATGATGATGATGATGATGATGAGGATGGTGATGGTTACGACAGATGACAATGTTCGTTGCACTCGAAATCGTCTTTTTCNTAACTATAATAATAATAATAATAATAATAATAATAATAATAATAATAATAATAATAATAATAATAATAATAATAATAATAATAATAATAATAATAATAATAATAATGATAATAATATTAAGTTTAAGTTGCTTACAAAAAAATTATTATATTATATAATAATAATAATAATTATATTTATATAATATAACAAAGTTTATATTAATAGTAATTATAATTACAATAAATATCATTATTATTATTATTACTTGTATTATTCTTATTATTATTATTAAATAATACTCAATACCAACACGTGGTACATCGTGTCACTCAATTAACTAATTAAGGAATAATTAATATTAACAACAACAACAACAACAACAATAACAACAATAACAACAACAATAACAACAATAACAACAACAATAACAACAATAACAGCAACAATAACAACAACAATAACAGCAATCTTTATTTGAAAACAAGAAGTTGAAGATCTCTGGGACGACAAGGCAGATAAAATATCACTTAACACGAGTAGCCTTGTTGAGTAATACTCAACGAGGCCCTTAATTTGTTACATTTGCAAATTAACTCCTGAAGATGCAATCCTGCAGTCACAACCTCTCGGAGTCCTTGGACTGTTCTCTGTGTTTCTCAATTTTCATCAACGACGAATAATTGTACGATGTAGAAATAGAGGATCTTGGATTCAAGGCGATGTGATCAGTTTTACATTTCTCTAATCCGGAGAGAGATTGATCTGAAGGAAAGGGGAATAAAAAAAAATCTCCGAGTTTAAAAAAGTGACAAAGAACGATTTGATCAGCAGACCTTCAAACAAATCATTGAAAAGTCATTTTAATTACATGAAGGAATGTCAGTGTGTTGTGCAAGAAATATTAAAAACTCATCAATCGTATTTATTGTTAGAATAATATATTATTGTTTATTATCAGCATATTTTATTATTGTTTATTATTAGCATATTTTATTAATGTTTATTATTAGCATATTTTATTATTGTTTATTGTTAGAATAATATATTATTGTTTATTATTAGCATATTTTATTATTGTTTATTATTAGCATATTTTATTATTGTTTATTATTAGCACAGAACAATTCCAAGCCATTCTCAACAAATTTGGCTAAACATAAGGTTATACTAAAAATCCAAAATGTTATTATTATTATTTTCATTATTTATTATTATTAATTTAATAATAATAATTATTAAATTATAAAATATTTTTG
>MPNW01001400.1:30771-43168 GCA_011800805.1 Hirudo medicinalis
ACGATGATGACGATGATGACGATGATGACGATGATGATGATGATGATGCGGAGGAGGCGGAGGAGGAGGAGGAGGAGGAAGAGTAAGAAATTGTCATATATGTCAATTTTGTGTTATTTTAAAGAATAATTCTATTTAGATTTTGATAATTAGTCATCACTTTAGCGAATGATTTTCTCTTTTTCAAAAACACATCATTTGCAAAATCTTCTGCAAAATTCTGCTCCATATTTCATCGTGCCTGTTGTATCCTTACTGTATCACTACAACAGTGTCAATTCTAAAATTCTAACGCTTTACAAAATAATTATTCTAATATATTATTCTAATTATAAGTGCAGACAAGCCGTTAAATGGTTTTTTCTTTTGTTTTTGTTGATTTGCAAACATTTTGTTGCAGTTCCGTGAAATGCATTCTTACAAATCTACATTTTCTGGTACCACGTGATGATTATCATTGATTATCATGTGAAGTATCAATCGCCTTGATCATCATCATCATCATCGTCGTCGTCGTCGTCGTCGTCATCATCGTCATCAACATCAACTCAGGAATTTAGAACTGGAACCACAAACAAAAAGAACTACAATTAAAATCAAAAATGAACAAACAAACAACTAAAACTTAGTACTATTTATTATTATTACACATTAATGTTGTGATTTATTGCTTTGATTTTGTAATATTATTCAATAACAAGCAAATATTTAATAAGCACATTAAACATGAATCCCTTGTACCAGTACTCCAACATTAAGCAAGGTCACAGCATTTTTCAGCTCCAATTTTTAAACCATTCCAAACCCCTATTTGATCCCTAACAGCCCAACCTGAGCACCTTAATGTCGTACCCCCAACACAACTACCCTAACCTAACCAGGGCCGATATGACTATCCCGTCGTGACTACCCTGACCTAACTTGCCCCGTTATGACTATCCCACCATGACTACCCAAACCTAACCATGGCCGATGTGACTATCCCACCATGACTATCCTAATCTAACCTGCCCCGATATGACTATCCCAGCTTGACTGAACCAAAATGACCGCCCCAATAATGTAACCTGAGCCATCCATCCACTCCCCCCCCCCCCCAATGTGTTGCTCAATCTCCAAATTACTCCCCGTCAATACATTAGCTGGATTAATATCTTTTATTTCATCGGATGTCCACAACATGGATTTACTGAAATAAGTGACCGGCAAACATTCGTCTCATGACGATTTATTTATTTTCTTATATTATTATTATTATTATTATTACTATTATTACCATTATTATTATTATTATTATTATTATTATTACTATTAATATTATTATTGTTATTATTATTATTATTATTACTATTAATATTATTATTGTTATTATTATTATTATTATTATTATTATTATTATTATTTATATATTATATTATATATTATATTATATATTATGTATTACCAAAATCATTGTTAAATTGAATTAATTTCGAAGCAGAAAAAAAACATTTAAAAGTAAAACCAAACAAACAGAAAACAGTTTCATAAATTTACAAATTTCACAGACCAATATAAAAAAAAATCAAATTTAACGAAATCCAAACTCTGAAACTTTAGCTTCACTCTTGCAGACGATCATACCTCCCGGGCATTTTGAGACCATTTTACATGAAATATCATAAAAAACGTGAACTCCAAATAATACTTTTCCACTGGATTGGTGGCAGACTGAAGGCCACGTCTTCCATCTTTTTCTCCATGACCACCCATCGATGAAGCCGTATTTTCCAGATTTTTACACCCAAAAACAAGGGGGAAGCACGGCCGAATATACGACGACCGCGGGCGTAATATACTCCCCGGTGCCCGGTGAAGGGGAGAACAGACGAGTTCTGAATTTGAAGGTTGAAAGAACAAATCGGCCCGTCGTAATTCTTCCAGGGAATTATTTTCAGGCTGGTTTCTAAGTCTGGATGAACTGCTGGGATTGAAAGGTTAACAGAAAGATCTTATTTTTCTAGAATTTTTGGTTTTATTATTTATGCCTATTACTTTTTGGAAATTTATGATTAATTGAATAAGCTTATTTTGTCGTTGTTGTTGTTGTCGTCGTCGTCGTTGTTGTTGTTGTCGTCGTTGTTATTGTTGTTGTTGTTGTTGTTGTTGTTGTTGTTGCTGCTGCTGCTGCTGCTGCTGTTGTCGTCGTCGTCGTTGTTGTTGTTGTTGTTGTTGTTGACATTTAAAACATGACTTGAAAAGGAAATCAAGTGTGGTCTCATGTTTCATTGTCTGTTTTTGTATTCTGTTGTTGTTACTATTGTTGCCAGGATGTATTTATTTTCAATATTTTATAATATTTGATTATTAATAGCAGATGTCGGTATTGCAATTGTTTACATTTTAAACAATTATTCCCGAAAATACTTTAAATAATAATGCTCTCATTAAAAAATATAAATTAAAAATCTTTTATATTTTTCACATTTAAAAAAAAAACATTTATTCTGGAATGAATGGAATATCTTCCACGTTTTACACTTTAAATAAACTTAAGAATCCTTGAAATTCGTTCAATTTAGAAATCACATCCCTCTGAATTGCAAGCATAAATATGTATTGAGAGTGACAACGAAACATACGTTACTCGTCCAAAATGCTCGGACTCAATCCTCCTCATAATAACTTGACAACATCTTTATTTGGAACTGTTTAGTTTAACAACTGTTAACGATAACAAAGACTAAAATAGATACTTGTTTAGCGACATTTTTATTGTCAAAGCATTTCCATGATTACTTGAAATAAAGTTGGAAAAGTTACCAGTTCATAAAAATCTATAATTTGACTTTGAATCTTTCCATCCTCACGGATAAAATTCCAATAAAAGTTTTAGAATTCACCACAAATGTAATCTACAATTATTTTGCGCCTCCTTTTGTGCACTCATTGTCAGTGGAATATTTTTAAAGAATTCGCTTTCTGACTATTGTGCCTTCGGTCCAAACAAACAGGACTATTCTCGCCGTAGCTAAGAGGATGGCTATTGAGATGGCGGCTGCCATCGTAGGCCAGATAACCTTTGACTTCTGGTATTTAGTTACGCTGTTGTTAGACAATCTGATGTCCGCCATTTCATAGTCAATGTCATGAGCCAAGTTATAGAAGACCAGATGATCTGAAGAATTCCCTTTGAATACAATGTGTTTTGTCACATAGTCTAGGCTAATATTCAATGGTATTGGAAAAGGAATATCTAAGGTCGCTGTGGACGAATCGAAGGCCCATGCTTCTGTTAAAGAAAGATGTTAATGTATCTTCCGACATTTTTATTTTCAACACGTAAACGGTTTGGAAGTTTTTACCTCTGAAAATTTTAGTCGCCACTAAGCTTGTAATTGTAAACAAATTTATCATGAAATGCATCAAAAATATGTTATTTTTCGCTGGCATTTAAAGTTATTACTAGGCTGTTCTGTTTTTTTTTTACTTTATTGATGACGCAAAGAAATTGTGTTGAAGATTAAATTTTCATCATAGCCTAACATAGAAAAAATGTATTTCTACTTATTTGTACTAGCTTTTCAAACCGGTTTCGCCAGTCATTAACAATATCATATTATTATCTTTATCAATATCACAATAATAACATAATATCCAAAATTATTTTTTATCCAACGTAATTAATTTTATTCATCCAGTTATTATTTACGTCCTTCAAATCCAGCCTTGCCCTTAGAGAACTGGGGGATTAAGACACTGCTCCCGCAAATGGACTCGAACCCAAGCTGCCATCGTTTTTAAAACTGGTACATGATTTAGGAAAAGGTGAAAGTTGGAAAACTTGAAAGTTGAAAATTTAAAGTAGCACATTTGGCCTATGAATGGCTTAGAGAAGGACGTGTGCAAATTTCAAGTCGCTATTGATCATCGTTTGGGAGGAGTTCTTGTGACAAAAACACACGCACTTTCTGTTTAATATTGTAGATGACTTCAAATTAAAAATAGAGCATTCCGATTACATTCAAAATGCTATCAATTGAAATCAATATTAATAATTGAAACAAATTTAAATATCAAAACTATTAAATAGAGAAAATTTTATCACTTTTAATAGACTGCAAAGTTAGCGGTTTATTTTCACAACTTAAAATTCATTGAAGATTTGTTTATTTTTGTTCGTTAATATCGCGACCTTTTCGATCTTGGCGAATATTGGCTCTTACGGTGGTTTATAAACAAATCCAAATATTCGTATCTTGACCAGGTTGGATTCTCACTTCAAAATTGATGACAATGAACTTTAACCACGCAAATGTTATTTTATTATCACTACGTTGGGACTGAATCGACAGGAAATCTAGTAACTGAAAATTAATTTAAAAGTTATCCTTAAAGTGGACACACTAACTTTTGATATGGATACTAATAGATATGGTTCATAATTTTATTGTAATTTATCTAGCATCAAGGACTGATGTCAAAATAATCAAATGAGATATTTAGATAAACTTGATACTAATGATTATTTTTGATGACCAAAATTTATAACTACCATGTGCACAAGTTATTCAGTGCTGTGGCTTTATAACACAACCAGTGCCCTTTCTGATACTGCTGTGTAAATCCCAGGACACAGTAAATATGACATCCATCATCAGACTGAAGAGGCAAAGGGATGAGGACCCTGTTGAGACCCTTATGATCACATGCAAGAAGTTCAAGCATGACGAAGAACTTCAAAGAACCTGCCAACTGACATTTGCAGGGACAGCCAAGTCGGAGAATGACTGCATGAGAGTCATAAGGAACGCTTTGCAACTGGAGATTTTAGACAATAGCTACACTGTCTCGGCCAAGGCCAAACAGTCTCTGGAGGTTTCGAAGAAGGGGGCGAAGAGGGCTCGTCCGGCAGACGACTTGGAGGTTGTTTCGAGTATCGGAGCAGAGAACCTAGTGAACTTATTCCAGCCTAAACGAGCCAAACTTCAATCCGAAAGTTCTGAGAAGTCCAAGTTTCGACTCGTCGACGTGGAAAAGAAGTCGAAGGATTTGCCAGAGGACTGCGTCTACGACATGTTTTTCGTCACGGATCCGAACGTTGCCGACGCATCTCCCGACATCATCAATTTCTTCGTCCACCAGGATGACATTTGCGATCGTGAGAGTGAAGACGAAGAAGCAAAGGAAGAGTTTCAAATGGAAATGAACTACTTCGACGATGACCTAGAGGAGGAAAACTACTGGATAAAGGATTATCCAGATGAATTTAACATCTTCTTTGAAAAAGACGACGACCAGTCGAGTTCGGACAGCGGGGAGGACGACCGAGAACTCGAGCCACAAAAAGGTTTGCCCAGAAACTTTTTCGTGTGTTCATCTCTGGAATTTCTTGCTAAATAATTTCTAATTCATGATGTGTTGTTAATAATTATGTATAATAATAATAATAATAATAATTTGACAACTATTATGATTTTAATGATGTCGACTTTTGCTTCTCTCCAGAATTGCAGAATGACTACGGGGAATACCTGGATGATTTCGTGAGCAGGGTCACCAAGTCCAAAGTCGTGAGCAGGAACAGGAAAGATTTGATGAAATCTGCGACGAAGATGTTGGAAAAATGCAACATTTCCAAACAGTAAATGTTCGTTCGTCGTTGTCGTTGTTGTTGTTGATGTCGGCCGATGTCATTTGGCGATGTTGTCGACTCAATTTCAGTGGTGACGTCGCTGTTGTACAAATGCATTTATATTTTGTAAAAAGTTTTGTGTAACTTTCAATTGATCTTCTGTTCAAATTTTCTGTGTTCTGCATCAACAACATCAACAACAAAATAAAGATCTCAGAGCTGAGGAACAAGAGTTGTGCTGTGGTTTATGTTTTGCAATGTGGATAGAGTGGCAACGTTGATTTCTGAAGTATTATTGACGACCCATTCCCGATTCTTAAGATATTAAAATATGGAATCTAGGTATTTGTTGAGCTGAAGAGTTTTGAGAGTTTTTCTGAATAAAGCTGTAAAGTTTGTTGCAAGAAGCCATTTGAAAAGTCCATTTCCTTTTGTTTTGGTTCGATATTCCCTCTTAATGTGTTTACATTATTCAAATTTAAGATTCCACATTTTTGCGATCCTTCTGGCGACGCTTCCTTGTCACAAGTCCGAGTGCCCGAGAAATTGTGACAGGCAGAAGCCGACAGTTGCACCTAGCAAGAGAAACAGAAGTAAAATATGGTAATTTTTCCTCGTCAGCTTGAAATACTTTTCTAAATACTTCTCCCCTTCCTCCACAACGTCACAATCTCCATCTGAGTTGTCAGGGCAAGGCCAGATACCCAAGGTCGTGTTCTTCGAATGCTCTCCATCGGACTGGTTTGTTGGGTCGTTCTTAGAAGCAAATCCGCTCGGTGCAGTCCTGAGGATGTTGTTGAGATTGATGGAGGTTCTTGGACCCCTGTTGAGAACTGTTGTCATTTTTAAGGGAATGTTTTCTGGAATTAAATGCGGTTCTTAAATATTTTATGTCATTACTAATTGTCAATGATAATCTTCATTATGGTTATCGCTGTTATTCAGGTTATAGTTAGTTAACTGGAGTTTATTACAACTCAACAAAGTTGGGTCATCAAACAGGTCATCCCCGAGATCTAGATATGCGATACATTTAGATTTTTAGCGCTTGTCGCTTTTAGCGCTTATTTTAATCAATTTATTTTGCTTGAATGTTTTTATTTGTGCTCAACGAAATCGTGCCACGCAATCAAACACGGAGGGACCGTTTGATGTTTTAGAAATTCCGACCGAACCAACTAAAAATTCCCTATATTTTAGGGTAGAACCTCGCTGGAAAATATTCGACTATTTTGGTCAAAATTCTTAGAGTTGATGTGAATAGCAAAAAATGAAGAGAAATTATTTGTTTATAAATTGTAATATTTTGTAAACAAAGTTTCAATTTTGCGCGTTAAGTGCTGACTGACCTTGATTAGTAAAAACAGATTCCAGTATTAAACAAATGCATAATGCGATCATCAAACATAACTTGTTAAATCATGGGTTTAATTAAATCCTTGCAATCAATGTTTTAATATTTCTAAATTTTTTTCTCTTTTACAGCAATGATTCTGTCAAGAATGTTTGTGTTTACATTGTGCGTTCAAGTTTATATTTTGACAAAATAAAATCCCACAAACACGTCAACAAAGAGATCTCACCATTTGTGGCTTTGTGAGTGAAAATGTTGATAAAGTGATACTTTGTTAACTTGAGTATTACTTAATGTAATGGCGCTCACCAGCAAATTATAATAATAATAATAATAATAATAATAATAATAATAATAATAATTAGCTAATGTGTTTTTGTTTGATTTGACTGTTCGATCGAAATTGGTTTTTTTGTTCGTGGTTAATCGAAAGCTCTTGTTGAGCCCTGGCAACATTAGCTATCCGGCCATTTTGGCTACGTTCTGATAAATAAATAATTATATTAATAATAACAATGACGTGTTTTCAGTAAAATTAAATCGTAATATAATATTTTCTCAAGGTTTCACCTAAAACAGCTCATAATAATTCGATTGTAGTAATAAGTAGCAGAAGAATTAATATTATTGACTCTTTCGTACTTAAACATTTACAATCACTCAAGCACTAAAATTCCACAGGAAGCACCATTTTCTTTGTCACAAAATGTCCATAGCCATATTGTAATATTACAATTCTAAAAGTTGTTCGTACAACTTGTGGGTCCATTCCTACACCAAGGCAGTAGCCATCAACTCCTTAATGCCCGAGGTCATTCCGACATTCACTCCTCATCCCCAAGGAACTTTGCCAGCAGCAGACCCATACACATCCCAAGGGCGATGAAACCAAAGAGGGTCATGTACTGTGCCTCGTTGACGTTAAGGTAATCTTTCATGTATGACTTCGTTTGGTCGACCATGCCGCAATCCCCTGAACTCTCGTTGCAGGTCTTGGAGATGTCCTTGACCTGTCTGATAATCCGGAAAAAGGATGAGGCGTTGGCCTTGCTGCCATTTGTCAGCGGTTTGCCTGGAAATCTCCTTTGTGACTCGGTGGCGGAGGCGTTCCCTGGAGAAGTTGATGCTGGATAGTTCTTGGATTTGTTGGCGGGTAACTTCAACAAGAAGGCAATTAAATTTCTCAGCGGGTTGAGAATTGAGCTCTTCGGTTGATTGGCGATTGAAATGTTCGATGGGCTGAGGGTGGTGGTGTTCAAGTCACTATTTGAGAAGTTTTCAGGGTCTGGAGTGTATGTCCTGAGGCTTTCCTTGTTTTCAGAAGAATTTGAAAATTTGTTTCCTGCGTTGAGATTAGAAATTAAGATAATGTATTTATAATATGAATAATGTAATATAAATAACATAATATATTAATATTATATTATAATCGTCGTAATACCTTTTAAAGTATTGCTACAAAATACAGTCAACTAATTTTGAAAAGACGAAGATTGGATTTCTAAAGAAAGTGTCGCTTGTGTTGACATGGTGTCTCATTGGTTATCGGTTCGCCATATTTATGCAAATATTTTTGTGTGTGGAATTAATTATTGAATATTATTTTTACGCTTTTATATTTTTTATTCGCAAAAGTCCTTTTCAAGATTTTTCTAAAATAATGTTTTAGAAATGTTTTATAAATTGAAATTACATGATTATAAGTCATTTAAACGTCGTCATAATTCAAAAATTTTTTAAATCCCAGAACGGAGAAGAACGGAAGCGGCAGAACAACAAAAAGAAAGATGAAGGTTTTCTTAAAGGTCAGCCTGACAGCGGAAGAGCTTAAGCTTCCTTAAGGCTTACCCTTAATTATTCTATTTAGTTTCCTTTTTTTTTGCATTAATCTTGCCCTCAATCAAAACACATTGATTGAATAAAATGATTCAAAATTCTTTGGAAAAGAAAAAGTCAAAAGAGTCCTCAATATTCAATAAAGTGAGATGATTAAATCTGGTTAATATTAGGGTTAACAAAAATGTTGATTTTGAACAAATCAAAGGATGCAACTTTTTCATGACGATAAACAAAAGAACTTCGTCGTTTTGGTAAGCTTCCGGAGCTACTAGTTAACATGTTAAGTACTTTATTCTTCCTTTAATCAATTTGTCATAACTTGATGAGACACGAAAGAGAAAAGATTGATATGAACTTCATCACAACCTCCATGACTTGTTATCAGCAACAGCGACAGAATGTACAAACAAATATGTCGCATTTCATGTTTTTGGCGATTGTAATTTTTTTAAACTTGTTTGTTTATGTTTCTACTTTTTGTTTTGTTTTGTTTAAATGACGTCGAATAAAAATGGCCTTCTTAACTTGACCTCGTTTTATTGAATGTGTGTTTCCTGGCTAATGCTGACATTAAACATTTTAGAATTTCATTAATTTTATTATTCTAAATATTGATCTTCGATTTGATATTTTAAAATATTCGAATTTTTGTAATTATTAAAGAAATTATTTTATAAAATTTTACATAAAGAAATTTTGCATTTATTCAAAAATAAATTCCATGAACGAGCAATAAATTGGTAACAATTAAAAATTATTAATAATGTCATATTTTTATTATTTACAAAAGGCAAATTTAATAATTGCTGAAATAATTTTGAAGACACTAGAAAAAAAAATCTACAAAATAGAGAATTAAGTCATGTAGGCCATAGGAGTGATTATTACCCAGATCTCGGTCTCAACCACTACAAATAATTATGTCATATTATATTGTAATAATATTTATTGGTTATGTCATGTCACGTCATGTCATGATAAGCCGATTTAATGCATAATTTAAAAGTCTTGGTTCTCAGTCTAAATTTAAAACAATTGAGGAATTTTAAGGTTTAAAACATGGCCTATTGCTACGAATGTTGACCAAGCGACGGGCAAAAGACAACTCACAGACTTGGTGCCTAACTCCATCCCTAACTCTACCCTTAACCCTAATCCTAGCCCCAGCCTTAACCCTAATCATACTTCATGACTCTGGAAATCTCCTAGTTCTGTAGAACTGACAAACGTCGTTGCCTGTGAGTTGGCTTTTGCCCGTTACTTCAACTACGAATTGCAATAACTGTAAGGCGCAGTTCCAATATTGTAAAATGGCTTCGTCATAACAAAATTATAACAAAGTGGACTTCTCCACAGCAGACTTAATCACTCTATTGATAACGACCTTCACTAATGATAATATCTTTGTTCTAACGATAATCATCAGGCACCATGTGAATGTACCCAACCCAGTAAAAAGCATTGAACAAGATGAATGTCAAAGGAAAGCATTTTCTCGATATATTGTCTATCCTCTCTGCCCTCGCTCTCCCATCGAGGGGTCTTGCCGACTTGGGTAAAGGACCTAGGGTGGCCTGTGGAACCAAAGCCGAGCCCTGGAGTGGAGGAACTGGCACTGGGGATCTGGATAGAGTCTGGATGTTATAGAAAACAATGGATTCCCCATAACAAGTGTAATATCGTAATAACAACAATAAAAATATTATTAATAATTATAATGTTAACAATATAATAATAAAGTAGTTAATTTTCGACTATACAAGTCAGATACCTTTCTAATGCGTCCGAGGCAGTTGGGTTTTTCTTGGCTCGGCTGAGAGAGCAAAAACAATTTTCATCACATCACATCACATCACATCATCACATTGAATTGCTTATGATTACATTTGTTTTTATTTTTATATTTAACGAATGTTTGTCCGTAATTTTTAGGTGCTGCATGCTCGACGCAACGAATGAACATATAATATTTCAAGCGAATTAAGAAGTTATCAAGTCAGTTAATTAAATAATTCATAATTTATTTACATAATTTATTACACCTATAACCTTACTAAATGAAACTTTAGCAATAAAATAAAGCAGTAATCAACAAGCAATTAAAACAATCACTATTCATCCACTAACCAGTATTCCGGCATGCTTCGTGACAACCTTGTGCCTCGAGGCCACATTGACGAAGGCATATTCACAAAGGGCACTAAAGACAAACAAAAGACAAGCCGACATCCAAATATCTATGGCCTTGATGTAAGACACTCTTGGCAAGTTGGAGTTGATGCCGATGCTCAGATTTGTCATCGTCAGAACAGTCAAGAGTCCCAGGGACACTCTGGCTGGGACTGCGTCAACGCTAATCCAGAATGAAACCCACGAGAGGATGACGATGAGGAAGGTTGGAAAGAAGACCTGGATGGCAAAGTAACCTACGTTTCTTTGGAGAATGAAGTTTATCTGCAGACACGGGAAGCTGCCTGTTTACGATGTTTACCTTTTGATTAGTTTATCGTCCTGGTTATGCTTAAGAATGTTTGTAAATGTGGTTGAGTGATATTGATGTGATGATTAACATTATCCGTAAGCTATTAAAACAAAATATATGAATCAATGAAAGATATAATTTCATAATATATTCTGCTAGAACTTCTCGCCAGATGGTTTCGAACCGAAAGACTTCACATGGCAAGAAGTTTGCATAATGTCACAATACCTCCTGTATAGTTGACAGAGCAATCGAAGAGTTTGTGTTTCGTATAGATGTACTGGGGAAGTTGCATGTCCTTGTTGACCTCTACGGGATCATCCATCCATACCATCTTCATGACGTCAGAGGTGTAGCCGACTGTTGAAAGTCAATCAAGATCCAGCTAGTTTTTCAATCCATCAATGAACAACAACAGTCATGCAGTGAATAATTTTTTAGCAATAAATAATCCATGCAAAGAATAATATGATAAAAAACAAACATAAATGATTTTAATTCAAATTAATCTAATTCAGTTGTTAACAAAAAGTCTGAGTCGTGTAAATTGTGGATGTTCAAACTGGTCTGGCATCTGTCGAACGATTTATATTTATTAAGAACTTAGTATTATCATTTTACTCGCCAGGCTGAGAATTTTCCGCCTAGACTGGAATCATTTGTCGAACTTTTTGAACTTAACGTCTTGTAAAGAGTTGTTTTTATTAAATGTAAATTTAAAATCTATCAAGTGTTTTTAGTCCAATTTTATTCAATAAGATTAATTAAGGAATAATTCGGAGAAATTATTCGAAACGAATAACTTACAACTCTCAAGCATCATCGGGCAAACCTGCGTGTCCAATGGATACTTGTGCAACTTCATCGGACATGACAGTGTGGCTGATATTCTGACAACAACAACAACAAAATAATAATGGTTACCGACAATAACAACAACAACAATAGAATAATAATAGTTACCAAAAATAACAACAACAAGATAACAATAACAATAACAACAACAACAACAAAATAATAATAGTTACCAACCATAACAACAACGAAATAATAATAATAGTTACCAACAACAACAGCAACAACACATTTAACCCAAATTCTAATAAGC
>MPNW01001401.1:0-14622 GCA_011800805.1 Hirudo medicinalis
CTCACTCACTCACTCACTCACTCACTCACTCACTCACTCACTCACTCACTCACTCACTCACTCACTCACTCACTCAATCAATCAATCAATCAATCAATCAACGCGAAGAAATTTCAACATTTTGTCATTAAAACACGTGTTATGTAAGATTATTGTTGTCGTTTCATATCCTTTAATTGAGTTGAATTTTAATATTTACCAAAGTAACAAATGAATGTTACTAATGGAATTGACGATTGTGATGACAACAACAACAACATCGATATCATCCACACAAAAGTCATACAGAAACTACTACAATGGGATAGTAATAACAAGGAGAATATTTAATGTTGAAGCGCAGAGGTCGATGATATTGATTGGTCCATGTTATACTGCCCACTAGATGCTCGAGTGCTCAATCATACGATGCCAGATTCCAAGATTTTTATGTTTTTCTTTACTTATGATTACTAAAGTCTATTGATACTAATATTAATTTGCACGTTGATGTTGTAATGTTGCAAGGCTAATTTAATTAATAAATAATTAATTTAATATTGTAATGAAATGTAAATACACTAATAATAACGAGTTGAGTTATTTTAAAAACAAACTTTAGCCTTGGAATTGAATGAAATATTTAATTAATGAAGCATTGTTACTGATATTACTTTTATTATTATATTTATAATATGATATTATTCCATTTAATAAAAGTATTTTTGAATTTTGAACACCTAATGTGTATGTTAGATTTTATTGTCTATTTTAGACGCAACATGAAGTAATTCGGGAAGGCATTTCGTAACAAATGGCTGGGAGAATTCAACATCATGGTGGTGCACATCTCCACAAAGTCACACGAAGCTTACATTCATGCAAATGCTTTCATGTCGTCTGAAGATTACTCGTTCCACCCCCGAAGACCTGGAAAAATGTCTTCCTTGTCGTCCTACCGACTGTCCATCCCTCCTGATGTTCGAATTGCACTGCAAAATACACCGCCTCCGTAAGGCGTGTGTACTCCTTATATTTGCTCATCGAAATATTTTTTTTTAAAATACGTTTCATATTCCATACAATGCTCAATAATATTTATTTTCAATTGCAGGGTTTCTTGAATCATTTGATTGTTTCGATTTCTCCTTTTCGATCAAACAATTTGCGATGAAATCTCGACACTTACAAATCTCTCTTCATTGGGGTTTTATTTGTTTTATATTTTCCAATTTATATCTCATTATCACCATAAAACATTCAACTCAATTTCAATTCAAATGCAATTTCAGAAAAAGTGATTTCAAAATAATTTTCGAGAAGGCAACCTGCTCCAAATCCTTTTAAATTTTCTTTCCAATTCAATTAAGTTTAAAAAGTTCAATATTTCAACTCATTTCTTCACTTTTCCAACTTCTTGGATGAACATCATTGTTTCCACAACGTTCACACACATTTAAAAACACATTTAATGACATTTAAAACACATTTCCTGAAACTAAAATGAGTAACCTTTTACATTCAATGGCTTTTAAAGCTCAAATAATAGAGAATATAAACATGAATTGCGAATCAGAGTAACGGTCGAAATATCGTAGAAGTTCGTTTCCAATGAATGTTTATTTGCAAAACACGAGTTAAAAAATAAACAAATCAATGTGAAATTAGCCTGAAAATGTCAGGAAACAGTATCTGGAATGCAAGTGATAGCAATGTGAAAGTTTGCCTTGAAAAGCCACGATTATACGACGTTTCTACACACTAAGATTTCTAAAATGAAGAGAGTTTTGAAGAAAGAAAATAGGAAAATAAATATCATTTTAAATCATTTTTTTTAAATTTCGTAAATGGCAGAAGAACGATTGGAGCAGTGTATTCGTGAAAGATAAGCCTTGTTTTGTTGTTGATTCTACGTTCATCGTCAAAGGACTTTAACCATTAAGATTGTTCTTGTGATAGGGCTACACATGCGTATGCTTGGCAGAAAGATTTCAGCTATCTCAACTGAACATTAGAATGGATTAGCACTAACGATTCATCACATTTCGGTACGTAATGTTCGTCAACTTGTCAAAAGTTGTAAAAATAGAGACGAATATAATCGATCGAAACAATGGAGAATAAAGCATGTTACCTAGACATTCTTTAACCCATCACCATGTGATCGTATTGGTTTTATTAATTCCACTAAATTCTTTTGATTCTGAGTTAACCTCCATGTCGCAGAATGGATTCATGTTGGTATTGCTGAATGTGGTGCGATCATTTGGATCGGATGCAGTGATTGGCTGATGCGTCTCGTTCTTATTGTTGTTTTCTTTTCCGTTCAAATTTTCTACTGCTATTTCATTTACCTCTTCGTACTGGGCGGCCTTTTTCATATCTTGCCCCACAAACCAAATGACGACGATAAAAGCAAGAAAGAACAGCGCTTCAAAAATGAAGACCATACCCGGTAAAATGTCCCTTGTGGCCCTGTAAACTCCACTGAAAATCACACTGCCCACCAGAATGGCTACGGTTTCGGCGCAGGACATCAAAGCAAATGCCTTTCCTCTTTCATTGTCTCCGACCATTTTGCTGACTTTGGCTTTGCAAGCGGACACGATCATGGAACTTGGGCAGCCAATGAAGGTAGAAAAAAACACTTCAAAAGTCGACTTGCTCATCGAGAGGGCAAACAGTCTGGCGACTCGAAACGCCAAACCAAATAAAACCAAGTTCGCGTCGCTCAACTTGAACAGCCTAATCAGCAGCGGCAGCAGAATAAGGACAGACACCCCAAGAAGGGCATAATCAGTGGCCAGGAGGTAACCATACATGGATTTTCGCCAGCTTAATGGAGCAGCTTCGGCGAACAAGAGGGTGACATCCATCTCTCCTGACTTGCAGGTTTGATGCACGAATATTGTGAATATGAAAACCAGTAGGTGCAGCCTTGTACGATGATGTCTTTTTCTCGTCAGGACCTGTCAAGTATTAGCATGTTTAAATCTTCTTTGTGGATGTGAATTTTAAATCTTAACCATTGAGATGCAATTAGGGATGTAAAATATAAAATAAAAATCAATTCATCATATTTTCATTCCTTAAAATATAAAATAAAAATCAGTTCATCATATTTTCATTCCTTAAAATATAAAATAAAAATCAATTCATTATATTTTCATTCCTTAAAGTGCAATTATCAGCAATTTCTTAACTGCGTTTCATTCGATGTTCAAATAAATGTTTCGTTCATTATTTTCTGAATTCTCAAGTTATAAAAGCATTTACATAGAAATTACGAAAACATTACATTTGAGGAAACAAAGCTTCAACCCACTACATACCACTACATAAACATCTCTTTGCCTATTGAATTAGGACACGCTTGCTCTATATTTATAACTTTTAAATGTTAAACAATTTCAGAAATATTCTCATGCTACATTTTGTATTGCGATCATTTGGAGCAAAAC
This sequence comes from Hirudo medicinalis, assembly GCA_011800805.1. Classification (NCBI taxonomy): domain Eukaryota; kingdom Metazoa; phylum Annelida; class Clitellata; order Hirudinida; family Hirudinidae; genus Hirudo; species Hirudo medicinalis. The sequence continues at coordinate 3,441 of MPNW01001401.1, forward strand.
TAATTGGATTATTTGGTTAAAAAGTAATTATTTAGTTCGCAAAATGATCTCTGTTTGGAAGGCTGTTAATGAGAGAAAGTTATAAAAGCAATATTTACAAAAGTGAATTAACAACTCATCTTTATTTAATTGTACATCTACTGCCATCGACAATAATTTTTATATAATAATACGAAATATCGTCCATTGAAATATTTAGAACGGCGTGTCCTTTAAACATCAATCACTATAAATCGCAATTGAGTCATATGTTGACCTGTATGGAGTTGATGACGTAAATCCACTTAAAGGGCATCATCCTGTACGACCATTCTGAAAACCATGATTGTTGAACTTCGACTCTTTGTGCTCCTGATTTCAAAGCTCCATTGTGCAAACCATCCTCGAGCTGCTGGGAATCTTCAGGTTGGGCCTGCTGCCGCTGCTAACGTCAACATAACATTACCGTGAAGTTAACAACTTCTACACAACATAAGAACATGAATTTATTGTTTATTTATTGAAATTTTTTTCAAATTATTCCTGCAAATTAGGTTATATTTTCACCGGAAAATGCTATGCACTCTTCAACAAATTTCCAGAAAAATTTTGAAGAGCTACAATTAAGGACAAGTCATACAATATCCTCGAATATTTGAGGGTGATTAATAGCATTGTAATTGTGGTAAATATAGAACTATTCTTCACTCACTCTTGAATGTAATGTGAAAACATGAAATACAATAATAATTAACAATGATATTGACAATAAGATATTCTAATGCGCTACATCATTTTATTTGCATTTCTATTCAAAATATTTAATTTCTTAACTTTAAAAGATCGTATCATGTTTTCAGTCTCTATAATTAGCACTCCGACTTTACAAAATAATAAAGTGTTTGATATTGTGATCAATATTTATTTCAAATATATTATTCTTTAAGAGTAGTAGCGTTCATAAAATTACAAGACGTCCATAATTTTAGAATCAATCCTGATATGCGAAATGGTTGCTTCGGGGAGTGATGGAAATGGAATTTCTTTGCTTTTCCGCTCTGCTTGAGCAAATTTGTCGTTGCAGTCGAAAACATTCAAACATGGGCTTGGAAAGCCTTTTTCTTCTTTGTGACTTAAAACATGCATTAAACATGTTAATAGTGATAATAACATGATCAATGGTTGTTATTCATTTTTATTACAAATGTGTTTTAACTTTAAACTAATAATCTTAATGACAGGATGTGTGCTATTCTTGTTTCCATTGAATAAAATCCATGCACTAATTTGATCAATACTAACAAAATTGTTTAACGTTGGCATTATTACGACAGAAGTAAGGCTTTTCATTGGGGACTAATCCATCCAAGCAATTTTTTTATGTCTGCGACATTTTTCGTAAAACCTCGAGAGAAATGCGAATCTATGCAAGTGCGCTGGCTGAGAATATCTGAATTTTGGTGCGGAGTCAATAAATTAAAAATTGCTTAAAGTGAGATCGTGTTTTGTTAAATATTATGGTAAATAAATTATATTAAAAACCATAGCACAGGCAAAGTTTCATCACGAATTCTAATGAGGGGTCGTCCGAGAAAATAAAAATTACTGACACAAATAACCTTTCGATCGAGAATAATAAATGACATTTTTACACAACCCGCAATTTTATGGATATTTGGTGCGTGGTTAGGATGATGAGGTGCGCATTGATGGATGATTTAATGATTGCAAATTTATCTTAAAATTTTGACATCGTTTACAAACATTAAAAATTATTAAATAAATTAAATTAATTTTAAATATCAACTGGAATTATAGATTAATTACAGTTTAATAATAATAAAAAATATAATAATACCTGAGTTTAATAAATTAAACTGTGAAGGTTTTAGAATATTTTATTATTAGATGAATTTAAAATTAAAACTCATTTTTTACAACGTGCGACAAATGTTTTTCTTAATATTCGTTCTCGCCACTCTCCATTTTACAACTTGCTTCATGCACTTATTACCAGGGTTTTTATAATGATTTTGACTTAAGACTAAGCACAAAAGAATGTTACAATTTTGTAAAATGAAGCCAAATATTCCAATAATAAATTCATCTGGTAGCATCGATAGTGTAAAATGAAGAGGAAACGCTGCCAACCGGCTCTTCCTTGTCCATAATGGTGAGGACCAAAATGATGCAGACAACATCGACCAGTAGGACCAATGTGAAGATAATGTCAAATCCGTAAATTTCTAGCAGCGCTCCTGCCGTCAAAGATCCGATGAAATACCCAAAGTAGGACATGGACAACAGTCTTCCTATTTTCTTCGTCCTGTTCTGACGAGAGCTCTGATCACATACCAAACTGTAGAGGGCCATTGTAATGACAGCCGCACGTCCAACCCCCCCTCTGATCAGTGCTCCAGCCAAAACCAGCGGTATGGCAGGAACGCCACGACCTGTGGCATCGACGAACATGCTCAGAGTGTAGAGAAGAACAGCAGCCGTAGTCGCCACAAGAGACAGGAGAATTGGAATCTTCCTTCCAATGGAATCGCTCCAGGAGCCGCAGAAAAATCCAAGGACTAGAGCTGGGGCATTCATGAGGAACTTGTAAGCCACCAAATAGTTAGAGGCAGCCGCTTGAATAGCGCTTTCTCGTGATTCGGAGTCTCCCATGGCAGTGGCTAGGGCTTGTGCTGTGCATTTGTCCGTGATGTTTTTCGAGCCGTACATTTCAAGACAGACTCCCTCGTAGAGATAAAGTCTGACGCTCGGATCCAACATGGACTCACCGATCTTGAAGAGCAGAAACACGACCTCCGCAATGTGGTCGCTGATCAGTTGCGGAAACGACATCTTCTTGAATGGCCGAAAAATCTCGAATTACTTGAATCTCGAGAACATTTTCGTCGAACGTATCTGAGAGAAAAATGAATTTTACAGGCAAAGATGTCAGTCGTTCCGAGGTCCTAAGCAGACAAAATCAAATCTTCTCTCGTCAGTTCGAATCTAGAAACACGTCTGGTGTAGCGATCGATAGCATTCCAAGGAGTTTCAGACATTTCCTCCAACCGTCCGACAATCTCAAATCTTCTCTCGCCTGTATTTCTCTCGCTTTCAACTCTCCCTGGAACTTTCTCTCCATCTCAGTTTGCGCGTGAGTGGAATGAAAATGAAAGAAATTGGATGTGATGATTTGTAGCCGACCAGAGGACGCCGCATGCATGCTTTCCACGGAACAGAAATTTTCCTAGAAATGCACTGAAAGCCGTTTGGAACGACTGAAACCTGTACCTAGTTTGTGGTCAAATCGAAATAATCCAAAAATCTAATTATTCGTGATCCTTTTACTGCAGCAAATTAACCTCACGAGAAAGGATTGCCTTATTTTGCAATTTCAAATCACCTATTAACAAGATTTTTATCACCAACATTACAACATTTGAACTGTAAAAATGTAATATGTATTTGCTAGAGCATTTACATTGTATACTTTCAATGATTAGTATCCCGTTGAATCTGTATAATTAAATTGATCTCAAAATAAAATTTAAAATAAACTTCTAAGCTTCTCAATTTCCGAGCTTTCATTCATTCACTATTCCGGTGTTGAAAATTTGTATGCGGCGTCCATCATGGAGTCTTTAGTTTTAGTTCGATCATCAGGATAAAGCAGCAGTTTCACGATGCAGAGCTATACAATTAAAATAAAGCATTTACAAATATCAGCGATGTTCTTAATGTCAACTTTGTGGTCTTGAAGTTCTGTTTAACATACGCCACTCTAATAAAACTCTGAATCGTTATCGTTTGGTAACAGCAGAAAACTCACGAATCTCAGGCACTCTGCTTAAAAGTGACACTTCAGTGAGCCCAAACGAAAATTACTTAATCTCTTAAATCTCATAAATAAGTATGATTTAATCATTGGCACAAATTGTTGAAATCAAAATTTTCAAACCGATGCAAACAAATCTTCAGTCTTCAAGAATTATCCAGAATTTATGAGACATTAAGAAGTTGTACATAAATCCTTGCTCGAATGTCACCTTTAATATTATGGGACCTGCTGTTTCATCGGACCTCGTTAATTTATTTGCCTGAATGTTCGTCAATCGGAAAAAATCTCTAATTGCTCATGGATTATCTTTTATATCTCACTTTACTCTCATTTAATTTTTAAAGCTTTATATCTTTAAATTAAAGCTGACTTTGCGTTGTAAAACTCGGGCGAGTGTAATACACTTTGATTAAATATTGAATTTGTTACTGTATTGAATTCAACTAATGAGTTCAATTTCACTGAACATTTGACTCCTTCCCTCAGCAGGAGTTTTGATTCTACATTCCAACAACATAGCTTAATGCATTAGCTTGTCAAAACATTCGAGTTTATTAGCACTTTCTTAAACATTTAAATCTCGCTCCACATTATTTATTGAATTTATTGATGAAATAGTAATTTCAAAGAGAAAGTGAAAGACAAAGTCAATAATAACAAATTATTGACAAAACATTATTCAATAAGAAATTTTATTTCAATTTTTCTATTATTTGAAAACAATTTTTTATCCACTGAAAATATTAATCTATGATGTTCAGGGTCACCGACATTAATTTTGGGCTCCTATGTTATATCAATTCGGTAATGGAAAAGCAAAAATAAAAGTTCATGATTGTAATATTACCATATTTTTAAACCCGGGTGGGCCCCTTGGCACTCGCACCCTTTGTCCCCCTCTCGGCGGCCATGGTCATGGAGGACTAAACTAATTCTTGTAAAATGTTTGATTGATGATTGACCCCTAATGAACTGAATTTGAAAGGTTAAGCAGAAGACAGTGAACCCCTACTGGTGTGAGCAGTTCGACTTGTGCATCTATGAAGACCAGGACAACATTCTGGAAATATCAGTCATGTCAGACGACCTTCCAACCAGGGAACTGACGCTCGGAGAGTCATTATGAGATCCCATAGACCTAAAATGAACCTTGGCTTCCCTACTGTTTCTAAAGTGTAAGTCAAACATCATGTGATAACATTATTGTTTGAGTTTCTATATTTTGAATAAATAAACTTCGTCAAACTTCGTCGCAAATTGTCTTTGTACTCTGAGTGCAGAGTCATTTTCCTTAAGCATACTTCACTTTAGGATATTTTTTATTTAGTAATAATGAAAGCATTTTATTATTATTACTAGTAATAATACATTTTTGCAAAGAATAAGTTTGTTTCACCTGATACAAATATATTTGAACACTAAACAATCAATTTATTCGGTCTGGACAATGAACAGAGATAAATTAGTGAAATAATTGTACAAGTACAGGTTCATAACTCATCGGTACTTTTACTTAAGCCTCAGTACTTGGTCTCATGTCTGCTTTTGACCTGGTTAAAAATCTGGTTACGTAATGAATGTTAATGTGAATGCAATTCAGAAAAAAATGTAAGCGAAAGCCCAAACAAAAATTTTACATTTGCAATTACAATGTTTCCAGTCAAAACACTTGTTGAGACCAATTTTTAAGAGAGGAAATATATGTTTTAGTCTAACGCAATGGTCTCCTAAAATTGAAATCCTTGAGATTCTCAAGTTCTTCCTTCATTGGATCGCGATGTGAGACATCTAATTCACATTCTCTTAGGCCAACAAATGAAAACATGTCATATTCTTGAATTTTCTAACCAACATTTGGTCGATGGAATTTCTGTTGATAAGTTCAGGAAATGCTTTCCAGCAAGCCTCCAGCTAATCGCATATCTATCCATATATACATATCCAACAGCTACGTCGGCCTATTCGCAATCTTCTTCAAAATCATAGTTCGGAGAAATAACAAGTCTCAACGACATGCGATTGGTTGAATCACAACGTTTTTTTCACAATTTGACTTAATAACAGTGTAAATAATGCATAAAAATTATAGCCATATTAAAATATTAAGTTTCAAATCATTTAATAGTCAAATTAGCTGTAAATCAAATAACTGCCTATAACCAGGCCTTAATGGACCACCTATTAGTGCATATGTAAGAGACAACTACTTAACTAGACAGTTACAGTACTCACAGAAGAAACTTGCATTTGCAAGTGCTTACCATCTTTTCATGCCACATTTAATGAATTTGTTCCATCACAATAATTATTATTATTATTATAGTGCGCCTAGACATTACAAATCTTACAAGCTTGTAACCAATCATTTAGAATAACTTGATCAGGTTCACAGGCATCAACACCAGCCGAGGAATGCGATGTCAGCGACGTCACCAGTAGTTGATGCTCTCTGGCCTTAGGTGTCTGAGGTTCTCTTATTGGTCAGTGCACTAGTATGACACAACAATATTGTTTGTCATAATGTTTCATCCCCTATGAGAAGGTCATTAGTTCATTAGGTTACTACGATCATAAGAGGAGAACATTTGTCGCAAGGCAATTAGTGTAGTCTGGACTTCCCTGGTAAAATATGCCTATATACTCTTAATGTATGCACACAGCATACTTAAAGTTTGTAGTATAAAGTTGGGGTTTTAATAAGTTGCAGGTGATGAGTCATCTTCTAATTAATTCATTAGAAATTGAGCTCACTGAAACACAGCCTCGTAATTAGCACGTTTTATTCTAATGAGTGCCTGTTTTGGCAGGTTTTGGTGCATGTTAGCTCAGAGATCACGAGATATTGAAAAGAAATGTAATAATGTCTTCGTAGCCCAACCTGCACCACCAGGGAGAGCTCTGTATTAGTTGGCCAGTTGTGGATTGAGGTCCGCTGCTTAGTCAGAGCCTCAATGCAACGGGCTTTAACAAAATAAATAAAATACAACAAATCAAGATCATTAGGAATGCTCCCTTAGAAAGAGATGCTGTACAAATGATTGGATTGTTACAGTGCATTCAGTATGACGGATAAGACATCTCACCATGGCAACACGTACTCGTACCCCGTTTTATGAACACCATCCTAATCCTCTAGGGATTCGTAAGGCACACAAAATATCGTCTAGACGTTACATGTCCGGTTATTAAACAGCAAATTATAATCACTTTTTATGGTTAATGTAATCAAACAAGCACTTTTCCATGCTTATTAAGCACATAAATATTCATGAAATGTGATTATTTTGCATTTTAAATAAGTAAATAACAAATTATTTAATGCTAAGATATTCACGTAAGAATACGATTACTCAGTTATCCACATTTACATCGAAAGCGAAAGTTGAAAATAACGAACGAGACGTCCTTGAAAAATGAAAGCGGAACCAAAGTCAACCACTGTGACGACAACCTTGTAAAAATTATAATAATGAAGTTACCTCAGAATATTTACAACAAAACACAAGCATGGGGATGCTTGCCTTGCTCATTCTATTTATCATAACAAGTGAGTTTTTATTCATTGTGTTGGTTGTTCGATGTTAATTTTTCATTTTTTATTATCTAATTAACAGATAACAAACACAGAGTTGATGAATGGTAAATGTCAAATATGAATTAACTTTGACCTCTCATTTTAGACTCCCGTAAAATCTCTACAATATCACTAAATTCTCTTCCATAGTGTTAGAGACTTGATCATTCAAGGATTAAAATTCCTTACTATGAATTTCATGATCTCTTATTATATTTTAACATGGAAATATTTCTGTAATTGTTTAAACGTTGTTATGGACTCATTGCGGACTCCTTGGGTCGCCATTCAATTCGTTGACAACCCTGCAAAAGATCGAAGAATTTCGGTCAGTTAAATGTACTAAGAATGTACCTCTGAGCGTACCGACAGGGAATCATCAGAGGAGTGCCCCCGTCACCGAACGTTTCAGCCCAAACTCCTTACGTTCTCGGGGTGGGCCACACCCGTTTGATCAGGCGGGTGTCTCTGTCGGTTATTACCCTACGTTACCCATTTTCTGAACATTACCCATTACATGGTCATCGACTAAAGACTCGCGGCGACCTTTGCACATATACACCATATAATGCAAACTGAGCGTTATATTTTCTTTGTAGCGGTCGCCTTCACTGAAAATTTACGCTCACCGACCGCGCGCATAAGTCGCATCAAACGCTCATTCGCGTTCTAAGTCCTTTGCCAATGCGCGCGCCATCACCTCAACATCCAAAACCCACATCTTTCATTTCCTCGAGGGAACTTGATCCTAGCTCGTGGAAGGTCTTCCGTGAGGCCGGAAACTCGAACGCACGCGGAACTGTGGTGTGAATCCGGTCCGGTATCGTTCGGCGTTTTAACTGAATGCACAGTTGCACCAGCACACTGTTTCTTGACCTCCACTTCGCATTTATCTTTGCCTGGTGAATCTTAAGTCCCCTCTCAGACTGAAGCCTTCTATTCCCACCTGCTCACTGACATGCCATTCTCCGATGCGCATCCAAAAATCATGGATCCAATGGAAATCCGGCCGTTAACCGTAGGGTCTTTGGTGGGTCCGTTATCCTCCCCCTCCTTTCGGCATGGACCCGGGGGCATATTCCTTTTTCGACTTGCCAGCAATTGAAGTTTATCGCGATGGGTTGCTAGCACAATGGCAAAACTCGTCTCTCCGAGCCGTCACCTGTCTGTCCAGGTCGTCACCCGTCTGTCCAGGTCGTCACCAGTCTTTCCCTGTTGTCACCCTGTCTATTCCCGAGTGCCAAATGGCCAATGCCTCGGTGAAGTACTAAGAAACTCCTACCACGGAGGTTACCGTACCGTAAATGTAGGAGAAATAAACAAGTAACCACGTCATGACATTTATATATTATTATGACACATTATAAATTAACTATCGGAAGTACATAAATAACCACAATATGACATTTTTGTACCTCCAGATTTAGTTATGCAAGTCCAAGGAGATAAAGCATTTTCAAATCAACTCACAATTCGAGGAAAAGAAACAATTTTGAAATGTGACATAGAAGCATATTATTGGAGGTACCAGGGAAGTGCNATTGTCTTCAATTGCGAAGTGGATCGTCATTCATCCAAGGAATCAACAGTTTTCGAAACTGGCATCTTTTACAACATACCTCTTACATATTCTGGAATTTACATCTACGCAGCTCTAGCATGTGTGTCATTTTATGTGTTTAATTATTTTCAGTGCCATGAATGAGTTCTAATAAAATTCAATTTTAATATCACATTCAAGGCATTGGAATTATATCAGTCTTTGTCTGTATGACAGTTGCCTCCTTCCGTTTTTGGAAGTGTAAAAGAAAACCAACAAAATTGCCTTCCATTAGTAATCGCATGTTTGAATAATTTCCCAAAAATAATTTTAAGCTTTTAGTTTTATTTACAGAAATTCTAAGTCAACCTTTAAATTTTGCCAATTTTTAAGAATTTAATTCCAGGAAGAAAACCTCTCCCATGGCCTCCTGAATCAGAAAATGTTCTCCAAGATGCTTACACAATCAATGAAAATACTGTTCAAGAAAATGAAAATGAGCCTTCCTTATGTGTTCCATACTCCACGGTATCCGAGTTGTGCGTTTACAAAGGAGAAATAAATAGACCACAAGACTTCTGTCAAGGTGAAAGTGGAAACAAAGTGGAGGCAACGGAAGCCGCTTATGAATTGGAGACGGCAGATGACAACATATTTTATTGAAATGTTCCAAGCACTTTGTGACATATTTTATTATTACATCTATTCGTTCATTGAAATATTGTGATAAAGTTAACTTTTAGTTAATTAAGTCTATCAATTATCTGTTCAGGTTAAAAAGACCGATCTGTCTATGTCCACTGAACTGATTAATAATCCCTTTCATTTCTTTTTGCCGTTTCTGAAAAAGAATTACCTTTACTTATTATAATAAATACAATTTACAATAAATGCTTGCAGAGAACAACTGATAAGTTTTATCGACCGAGACAAACATTGATAAAGAACTTCGAATTATGCGACACAGCTTTCATCAAACAATTACGTTTGACATCTTGGTTTAATGCCCTTATTTATTTTTTTAATATTTCTTCAATGGTTCCGCTTAATTGCTTAGTCTTTTAATTGTAAGGTTTTAACCCATTTGCCTCTTCTAGCAGTTAAGAGAAGAGCAATTACTCCTGTCACCAGGCGGAAGATTCAAGACTTTCACTGTTAATAAGGGTGAGAAAAGCACTCACATCCTGTTTAGATATTCCATCATTTAAAAATTAATTAATAAAATTAAATTTAAAATTTTCCAAACTTGAATGAGGAGAATAATAGGTTAATTTATTTCGTATAATTGGCATCGGCTAAAAATTAAAAATTCATCTTTGATATTTTTTTATTAGGTAAAACATGGAGCGTAAAATCTTTTTGTTATAGAACATATATTCTTTGAACTAATTCGTGGAACAATTATGTAACAATTAAGCTGTTAGCGCCTCTGACGTGGCACTAAACAAATTATTTATATTTAATATATTTTTATTGCAGTTTATTTAACAATTTATTTAATATTCCGTGGTCATTATATATCGCTACAATTTTGTACAAAAGGACATCCCGAAGGTATATACTCTCGCTGATGGGCTGCCTGTTCAAATGAAACAATTCAAAGCCGAATGTCAAAAAAGGAATCAATCAGAAGTGAAAAATATTAATGTAGCAGTTCAACAACAGAAATTGAACTCACTTCTGAAACTTCTACTCTGTTGAAAAAATGTGAAAAAAGATTTTCAAAAGTAATATTTTTAGCTGTTTATTTAGCTAAACCATCACAAGCAATGCTAATGGAACATGTTTCTAAGTCCAAGGGAAGCACGTCCCGATGGTTGGGTTTCATGTGTATGTTGCCTGTATTCTCTGCTGGTATTTAGAGTTTTCAAGGTCATTTCTAGTTCAAAGATAAGCAAAGTTATTTGATATATTTAATGGTTGGCTGCTTTTCGTATCCAATTTTATGAACTCTATGCTTGATCATCGTGAACTTGTAGTCATCATGGGTAGTATTTTATATCTTAATTAGATCATCCATCAGCGTCCTTCCCATCACATTCCTGCAATAATAAAATAATAAAATTCGATCCTCTATTATTCGAATCGTACCACGGTTGAGATCACCTTATCTTTGCGGGATTTCCTTATTAAGACTTGAGAATCGGTCGGTCGGATTTGTTTGCTGATGGCAGTGATCATGCACACTGTAAGATCGTCTTCTTCATCTTCACCGACGTCAAAGTTAGAATCTTGCCCACTTGGTAAACGA
>MPNW01001402.1:13643-23643 GCA_011800805.1 Hirudo medicinalis
ATCCATCCATCCATCCATCCATCCATCCATCCATCCATCCATCCATCAATTCCTTCATTCATCCATTCATCCATCCATCAATCCGTCCGACCTTTCCAGGAGAAAAAAAGTCCCCAGTGCAACCAAAATGGTGACTTGGAATGTGGTTTGTGCAGTTGTGCGTCCGGTTACTATGGAGACAAGTGCCAGTGTAGCGGAGACTCGGACGACGAAGAAGAGTTATGCAAGAGGTTAGTTATTCAAATGAGGACGATTGAAGGTCAACAAGGCAATAATTAATTATTAATTATGAATACATTAATAATACATGATGATAATAATACTAATAATTAATTATGAATACATGAATACATTAATAATACATTATGACGATAATAATAATATGATAGTAATAGTTAATTGTGAATGCATTAATAATACATGATGATGATAATAATACTAATGATTAATTATGAATGCATTAATACATTAATAATACATGATGATAATAATAATAATAATAATATGATATTAATAATTAATTATAAATACATTAATACATTAATAATACATGATGATGATAATAATAATAATAATAATATGATATTAATAATTAATTATAAATGCATTAATACATTAATAATACGTAGTAATAATAGTTGTAATTAATTATGAATACATTAATAATGCATGATGATAACAGTAATAATAACTAATTATAAACACATGAATACATTAATAAAATTAACTAGCAGTAAACAGCGAAGTAACTTAATAATTTTAATAACACAACGACCCCCCTAACAACAGCTCAAAATCCTCCGAGGTGTGTTCAGGGAGGGGCACGTGTAAGTGCGGGAGATGCCAATGCATTGCCATGGGTTCGACCGATCCATCCAAGATTTATTCTGGGATGTTCTGTGAATGTGATGATTACAGTTGCATCAACATTGACGGACGAATGTGTTCGGGTTGTTAATTAAATTATATTATATTATACGTAATATAATTATCTTATATTGATTATGTATTAATTATGCATTAGGATTATTAATTCAATCTAATTACAATATACGTAACATAATTACCATATGTTAATTATGTGTTAGGGTTATTAATCCAATTAAATTATAAAATACTTATCTATAATATACTTATATATAACACATTTATCTATAATTATTATTATAATTATATACTTATACTATAATATAATTATCATATATTAATTAGTCATATTTATTATTAGTCATAATATTAGTCATAATATTATCATATTATTCAATTAGTTACAATACACGTACTACTTGCACATGCATAAAAATAATATTTTAACCATTTTATTTCCACGAGATCTCTCGAAATTTGAAATTGTAATTAGCTTAATTAGCATAATTTATGATAATGCAATCACCAGGGAATGGAGCCTGCAAGTGTGGGCAGTGCCAGTGCTTTCCAGGATTCTCTGGAGCGGATTGTTCCTGCACCACAAACACTTCCAACTGCATTTCCACTAACAAAGTGGGGGTTTTTTTTTATAAATACTTGTCTTTAAATTGCAATTTTACAATATAGTTGCTGTTTTATCATTCAACATTTCGATGGCAACAACCCTAATGCGTCGTGTTCGAAACCAAGCCTGCACTGCCCTTGGGAAGGAGGGCTATATAAATGGTTAACAAAAAAGCGCCTCTGTCGCTAAGCATGTGGCGCTATATAAATGAATTACAACAACATTAAGTGCTATATGGATCCGCACTTAATGATTCAGAATATTATTTCTTAAAGCAAATCTGTAATGGAAAAGGAACATGCCAGTGTGGTTCTTGTGCCTGTGACATCGACAACCGTTACAAAGGAATTACTTGCGAAGATTGTCCGGTCGGTCTTAACATAATAATTATAACAAGCTTATTGAACATTACTCACAATATTTCATATTAATTATTATTATTATTATTATTATCGTTATCATTATCGCTATCATTACCATTACCATTACCATTATCAGTATCAGTATCATTACCATCATCATCATTATCATCATCATCATCGTCGTCGTCGTCGTCGTCGTCGTCATCATCATCATTAATATTAATTGTTATTATTATTATTATTATATCACACAGACCTGTCCAGGTATGTGTGAACAGATGATAGAATGTGCCAGTTGTCACCTCAACTTGAAAGACAAGAGTTCATGTGCTAGCCTTTGTGGTTCCAAAGTCGTAGACATTGTGGACACCGTCTACGGTAAAATAAGCATAGAAAACAAAATTAATAAATAAAAAAAATAAAGTTATCATTTAAAAACAACATTAATAATTTCATTTCCAGATTCGAATCTGTCAGCAGAGGAGAATTATTGCAAAGTTATTGGAGAGGACAGTTGCTATGTCATGATCGTCTTCAATTTCAAACACAGCACCATGAAAGTGCAAAGAACCAAGGGTTGGACACTTTTGTTTCAGTTTAAAATAATTTTAATTTAAACGATTATTATTTTGTGATTTTAAATAATATTTAACCGATTAATGAATTAAAGATATTAACGCTGCAGAATGCGTCAAAATCAACTACCCTCTCATCATCGGTACCGCGGTCGGAGGGGTTTTGTTGGCGGGTCTCCTGGTGCTACTGGTGTGGAAAGTGGTCGTGACCCTCCACGACAAGAGGGAGTACCAGGCCTTTGAGACTGAGAAAGCAAATGCCAGATGGAACACGGTGGAATTCCTTTATCAGCTTCATCATAATAATATATTAATAATGTCGACCGTCATCGACGAAAATTTTTATTAACCAATTTTTATTTTCTGTCCTGCTTGTTCTTTGATGGCATTTATTTTTTTTTATTTTTCCTTAATTATTTGATCGTGATATTTTGTAAATAAATCTTGTGATGGATGAGTTATCGATAAACATTCATTTATTTCGTGTGACGTTAAAATTAAACACTAATTTATATTGAAATTTGAACAAAATCTCCCACATTTTTCAGTCCATCAATCCTCTCTACCAGCAAGCCGTGAGCAAGTACAACAACCCTACGTTCAGACCGAAGCAGGCAAAGACTTGAGGGACTTTAAGAAGATTGCCATAACTTATTTTCATGTTTAACTCAAAATTACTCTAATTAATTTCATGTTTAATTTTCATGTTGTGCTCACAACCGTTTTATTAATGTTTCGTTCTGTGAAAATAAGTAAAAGACGTGTCTGAAGTTTTGCAAGTATTAGCGATTTGAAGGTAAAATGGTCAAATACATCGAAAATGATGAAGCATCACATGCAAACGCCATTGCAGCTACTACCCAAGCCCTCATCCTCGCTTGTCTCCGTCAAATCGCTGTTAACAAGTCCACTGACACTAGACTCACTGTCACCTACTCTACTACAACCATTTCTAGTGTCCTTGGTAATCTCAAAGCTTGGAGACCAGTTAGAGTCATTGGAAAGGACTTGACATTCTGTCCTCCTGGAAAGGCACGACTGACAGAGTATCCTTGGACTCCTGTGTGGACCCCTTGGCTTGAAATTGTGGCTGAAAACAAAACCTGATCTTCTTCTCAGAGCTCCTGAATGATGGCTGTGGCGATTCCTCGACCATGCCCAATGGTCTGGGATGATGTTCATTACCTGAGTTGATAAATCATACACTTGAAAGACAGCTTTAATGACAAATATCTCTATTCACATTCATAGAATCAACGAGAAATTACAATTATTTTATCCGTGAATTTCAATTGGCAATGTAACTTAATGTAACTTTATCACCTCATCGCAGCACATCCTGCTCACTAGCGCCCTGTAGTTCATTATGTGAAGCATGCGATCCTTCAGCTGGAAAAATCCAGCCAATTTCTTTCTCCAGCCTGATCCAAGCGCCCACGGCAGAATCTCATACTTGAAGCACTCCTCGTCTTCCTCCATTTCGTTTGCAATGTATCTAAATGTAAGAGGAATAATTTATAGCGAGGTTTTGAACTATAAAGTAAATTTCGGGAATCTATTTAAAAGCATGACCAACAAAGCCAGGAAAAAGTTGAGCTTTGAATAATCGTCCTCTTTCAAATCAGATCTTTTGAAGTAGGCGAATACCATCGACAGCAAGTACTGTAAAGGAAACATTTGAATTAATTAATGTCGGACATAATTTTATTCGTTTCTAAAAACAATTTGTTGATTGCAAAACGAGATTTACTTTGTCCGAGAACAGAAAGCAGGGATCGGACTTCAGAAAGTCAAAAATGTACGGACTTTCTGAAATCAAATTGAAATTCTTAAAATGGTTTCTCCTCATAAGTCGCCGAGCAGCTCAAAACTTTGTAATGATTGCACTTTTTATAAAGCCTTATTACAGGTTTGAAACAGAACTGCGAAACCCCTTAATCTGACTGATATTTTAAACTAAAGACCTAAAAAGCCATTTGATTCTCTCATTTGAAGAAAAATAAAAAATGTGGCTACAAACCCAGCAGTTTAAAGTAGGACGTCATCTCAGACTTTGTGACGACGTGTGCCCGATGTTCCACTTTCGATCGTTTGATGACTGGACAGGAATCTCTTCCTAGATCTTCAGAATTACTGGCAAATGGAACAAGTTGGTCCCTACAAGATCTCCATTTACCGTCCATGATTATATTCCATCAATTAGAAATGTTCAACAGGGTCGAAAACACTCGAAAAAATCAAGACAACCCGAAATATCGCAAATATCGTCTGCTGAATTCGTCCCTGGAATTTAAAAATTGACAAGCGATGGTTAAAACTATGACAAATTTAATCTAAATAAGTGAAAAATTATCGGTGCAAATAAATAATTAGCATTTAAAAATTCAAATTAATTAAATGTCGTTCAACTTTTTAGATCGCGGCTGTTCTGAACACGGCATCGGTGATAAAGGTCGAAGTTCGTAGTTTTTTTCCGCTGCCGGTTGCTTGATTGTTGTTTTTGGTACAAATTCATTTGAATAATTCTGTTCGCCATTATTGTACCTGCGTTGCAGAGAATAAAACAATGTCATTTTGCTCGAGAAAAACTTTTTGTGTCGTCTCTGGTGCTAGCAGAGGTTTCGGAGCATCGGTCAGCTCAAAATGCGTAGATCATTTGGCACCAAATTCTGTAATCGTTTTACTGGCAAGAAATGCTCAACAGTTGGCATCAACCAAACAAACAATTCTTGACAAGAGACCAGATTTAAAAGTGTTCACTTGGTCTGTAGACATGTTGCAAGCAGATACAGATGATTTGAAGAAACATTTTACTGACTTATTTACCCAGGTAGGCAGTTGATTTTCTGACTCATACTTTTACTAGAAATGTTATAAATTGATTGTTTTAGTAGAATTAAAGAGAATCAATGCCATTGCAGAATCCTGAATGCAGTCCTAGCAATTTCTCTCAATGTCTCATTGTACACAATCTTGGATCACTGGGAAATATTTCAATTTCCTTCACAGAACAGAGTAACAAGAAAGAGCTCAACGATTATTGGACCCTGAACTTGACCTCTTTGATTCTACTGAACTCCATCTTTTTCAGTTTCTTCACCAAATCACAGGTCCCTCATCGATATGCTGTCCAGATATCTTCCCTGTGTGCCCTGAAGCCTTTCAAATATTGGGGCTTGTATTGTGGAGGTGATAGGAAGAATTCAATATTGTTTTGTATCACTTTAGTATCTTTGAAGTTTTTGAGATGCGAAGGAGTGACAATATATTTAATTTATTTATTTCAGCAATGTTTTATTTATTAAGAATATTTATGTTTTATTTATTAAGAATATTTAAGTTTTACTTATTAAGAATATTTATAAATCAGTTCATCATTTTCATCTATTCTTTTGCCCAGCCAAAGCAGCAAGGGACATGTTTTTCCAAGTTTTGTCAGAAGAGGAAGACATCAGGGTCTTCTCGTACGCCCCAGGTCCCATGCAGACGGACATGTTCGACGAGGCCATCAGACTCTCCGGTCACCCCGAGACCAAGGCGCAGTTTCAAGGTTTCGTTTCGACGGCAGTAAATTATTAAATATCAATCATGATTTTGCATTTCACGAATTTAATAATAGCGATCATTCTCTGCTCGATCGGTAACTTTCCTGCAATCCCGTTCCAGAAATTGCCAAGACATGCCTCCTGACCTGCGACGAATCGGCCGTCAAGCTTGTCAACGTCCTTAAAAACGACGTCTTCATCAGTGGGAGTCACCTCGACTTTTACGACCTTGACGACGGAGGTCGTCTCTTGGCCGACCAATAACTAAATGCTAAACAAAGGCTCTGCTAATACTTTGAGTCGATCCAAAGATTCGGGAAGCCACGAAGACGACTTTAACTTTGGTTGACGAAAATTTATATTCTTTTTTGTCGACAAGCCGTCAACATTTTTGGTGTCGCAAAAGAGTCGAATTAGTTAGAGATGATGTCGAGATTGCACGACTCGATTAGGATTACATTGTTACATAATCAAGATCGTCATCGCGACGGGTTCGTGCCGTTCGATGTTCTTCGAATACTGGTGCAGAGTTTCGGGAATCGGAGGTCCGTTGCCGGCCCGCCCGGTTCAGATCGGTCGAAAGTGATTTTTTTCTGCCCAATAATGTTCTCCTTTTACAATTGCTTGTTACTTAAGTATTGATCGATTACGACATCTAGAATTAAGTCATCTCCATGCAGTGTATTCTTGTACTTGGAGAGGTTCGTGCGTTTTGAGATTTCAGTGTTAGATGGCTGAAGCGGCCAGAAATGATTTGCTTTTGCTGTTCAAAAAGACTTTTTAATGAACTTTTTGGAGAAGTTTTTTGGCTGTTCTTGTCTCACTTTCCAGTGATTTGGATGAAATTTTATTTTTTAACATCTTCACAATTATCCTCGAAAAGTGGGTATCAAAAATGTTTTGGAGTTTCTCATGTAGTGATAAAGGGTTATTATTATTATTATCATCATCATTATTATCATTAATATTATTATTATCATAATCATCATCGTTATTATTATTATTATTTTACCCTTTCGTTTTTCATCGATAAGAAATTTTCAATAAATAATTTTTTGAATCTCACACTCCTAATTGAAGCAATAATATTTAAATTGAACAATTAAGCCCATTGCTCGACGAACGTTTGGGCATAGCAGAGTGGATGACATTGAGAATACCAAAAGTACCGCTAAGAATTGTCCGGGCTGAAATAAAATAAGGATATTAATGCAATATTTGTCCATAAAACCAACCGAGTGGACAAACGAATTATGCTTTTAAATGGTAATAAAGGTTAGCAGTAGCCAGCACGATGCAGTTTCTGACTTTATTGCATGCTTTGGGATGACGATAACTTGACGTTTGTAACTTATGATCAAGAAATTATGGAATAAGTCTGTCTAAGTCCATGTCATTTAAATAGTTACTCTTTTAGAAGTAGTTATGAATCCAAAAATAGTATAATATGTACTAATATGTATTACTAATGTACACATTGGTAGCATCTATCTTGTTTAGTGAATATATTCGACAGGGTAATTTTGAATACACGTAATATCAAATAATTAATTACGACGACAAGCTACTTTAATCCAAGGTTAGTATTCTCCATTCATTTTCAAGTCTGACCTTCCCTGGCACTCAAGATAATGATTTGTAAAAATTGTTTTGCCCGTGAAAGGTCGTTAGGCAAACCTCACCGCTTTCTCAGGAGGATTGACAATTTTCGAAGCCGTAAAACTGTCCTTAAAGTGGCTGGTTTAAACTAATAGGATGACTTTCCATGTGTTGAAAACCTTGGATTGAGACCGAACGAAGAGGATTATAAAACTTATTGACAAGTTTAATCCCAACATTAGCCCCCGCTAACCCTAACGTTATCCTAACCCTAACTAATTCTAATCCCGATGCTAATCCTAACCGAATGGAAGTAAAAATGAAAATGAAAATAAAATTTTTTTTAATAATTCGGGATTTCAAAAGGCGACTTAAGAATTTCCAAAATTATTTTTTCATTTTTAGAAGAAACACTGCAAGGATTCTTTGACAGAAGATCAGCGCTAAAACATTGGAAACCCCTAGGACGATAGTGACACAAAGGAAAGTGAAGGATGGGTTAAGATTGGAGAACTGAAAGAAAATAGTCCAGGATATTTAGAGGTCCTTAGAATTTATTTTTATATCGAATGTATTTTTGGATGCTTTCGATCGACAGCACAGAAATATTATTCAAAATTATTTTTCAACAGAAAAATCGTGCGTTCAAATCGATTCGTAACTCTAGACGGATCTAAAAGTAATTTACGAGAGAATTAAAATGACTTTTTTGGCGATTTAAAATTTTAAAATTTGGCGATTTTTTATCCAGCTCACTGGTTCTCTGAATGAAATCCGCAAAAAATAGTTTTTAATATTAATAGTTATTTCTTAGGGAAGAATTATTTTTATAAATTCTACCAAAACGTGCCAAAACTCTGCGTGCTTCGTCCATCGTCTTCGTCTTCGTGGTCGTCCATCTTTTGTTCAGACATGGAATGTCTTGCAGGCTTTGAAGAACAAACAAGCGTGCTAATGGATGCAAAGGATTCTCCGTCACTCCACTTTTCAATCGATCCAATCATTTTCAATCAGTGCGCTCCTTGTCAATCACAATCAGCACAACCAATACGGGCTTCCTTATCGTCCGCAGACGGTAATTAAAGGAGCCATAATCTTCTTGACAAGTGGACCAAAAACTTCGCGATCTTTAAATTCTACATGGATTTTGTTTTCTTTTTGAGGAGATAATAATTTTCTTTATTTTATTATAAATATCATTGTAATTATTTCTATCATTATTGTTATAATTACTTCTACAATTATTATTATAATTACTTCTATAAATATTATTATAATTACTTCTATAAATATTATTATAATTACTTCTATAAATATTATTATAATTACTTCTATAAATATTATTATAATTATTTCTATAATAATAATAATTATAATTACTTCTATAATTATAATTATAATTATAATTTTAAGATTAATTATAATTATAAGATTATTAATAAGATTAATAAGATTATATAATTATAAGATTATTATAATTACTTCTATAATTATTATTGTTGTAATTACTTCTATAAATATTGTCTCAATCACTTCTACAATTATTTTGATAATTGTTAGTTGCTAACATTAATCTTCTTTTTATTTATATCTGTTTTAATATTACTCCGTCTCCTGACACTCCACGGACGGATTGAACGCAAGCCTTGTTGTTCGTAATTCGCTCAGAGCCGGTATAACATATCAGCAACTCACTTTTAAAGTCGAACCTTTTGTTTCTTACGTCCAAATTGAATTTTCCCGAATCGTAGAAGAGGGGGAAGAAGAAGATGATGATGATGATGGTGATGGTGGTGACGATGATGATGGTGGTGATGATGATGATGATGATGATGACGGTGGTGATGATGGTGATGCAAACAGTTCATATTTAAAGAATGCAAGCTTCAAACTGTTAATAATTACAACATTTAAGTCAACATCCCGAAGGTCCTCCATCCGTCAGTTACCGTGCCTCCACCAGGCTCTGAACTTGGTCGCCATCCTTCCGAGGCTTTGTCTGAAATCCCTGCTGACGTAATGGTAGATGATCGGATTGACCGACGCATTCGAATAAGCCAGGACGTGACACAGGGGTCTGTAGGCCTGGTACCACTTGTTCTGGGGCTTGAAGCCGCAGTAGGCCATCAGCAGGTAGAGCTGGAGAGGAAGCCAGCTAAGTCCGAAGACGAGTACAACGAGGAAGCAGAGTTTGGTCACGTGAGAGGATCTCTTTCGGTTTGCGGTCTTCCTTCCTGCGGCTCTAACTTCAGACAAATCCATCTTGGAGGCGGTCGAGAGTTCCATGCTATAAACCTGTGTTTCCCCCTGCAAGGAAAGGATGCGGCCCATCTGCGGCACTGAGTTGGTAGCCGTTTTCCCATCTTCTGGCGCCGGGAACTGGATTCTCTCCCAAACCTGGACAGCCACGGGTTCGATTCTCGGCAC
>MPNW01001403.1:9707-28546 GCA_011800805.1 Hirudo medicinalis
ATTATTATTATTATTATTATTATTATTATTATTATTATTATTATTATTATTATTATTATTATTATTATTATTATTATTATTATTATTATTATTATATTACCATAAAGTTTCTGTTTCCGACTTTGAGAGACCCAATGAAATCCTTGATGCACGCGTTTAACGGCGCTAATAATAACTAATTAGTATTGGTAGTCAGCAAAAACAGACCGTTGATGTTAACCAGCTTGGATGATGATTATTATTATTATTATTGAAATTATATTTTATTATTATTAAACAAAAATCATATTTCATTTTAAACTCCGCATAGAACACATACAGCTAGCTGCCTGTTCTAGGCATAAAACTTTGAGAAGGATGACGCAGATTGGTCAATACATGTTGACACTCAGGCAAAAGGATCTAGGCTTGGAAAAACTGAATCTCCTCCTCACTTTTTCTTCACTGCCCCAAAAGGTATTATCCCATTCCATTGTAGAGTCGCTGCTTTTCTGAGCCATGACCATCTCAACCATGGCATTTGAGCGAGCTTTCAAAGCCTCAGCAACTTTCTCAGGCGTCTTGTGAGTGTCACTCTTCATCCACTGATATTTGAAGGTTTTGAAAGACATTCTCGCGATGGAGTTGGACAACCTAGTGCCTGTTGGCGACATGAAGCAGGTCCAAAGAGGGAGATAAGGAAGGTGTTCGCTAAGGAGCAGGTATGCCAATCGCTGGTTGAAATACTTGTTGACAGGCTTGTACTTGTTGATTTTATGGTCGCTGATTGTCCGAGCCATTGCTCTGTACCTTATGTAGAAGGGACTTGATTCGGAAATTTTCTTTAGTTCGTCCTCATCGGGGTAATCCTTTTCAATGTCACTGTACCTGTCATCATCCTGCTCTTCTTCATTTTGCACAGGATTACCGAGGGTGTCAAAGTCATCTTTGAGTGACTCGGTACGTCTAGGTGTCAGTAAGATTTTGAGGAGAGATTCTACTCTGGCATCGGCAAGTTTGAAAGTATTAGCACTGGCTATTTGCAGCAATGCTGACATGTAGAACGGCCTGAGGTTCTCTTTTCTGACCGTCCTCCCCACTTCGGCAGCTAAGACTTCAAAGTACTCCGAGCAACAATATAGCACCGTGACATCTGGCTTCGTTGTTGACATTCCGTTGACTTCGCTGCAGTAGACATCCTCCAAGTATTTCGTTATTCCTGTTTTCATTGTGACTTCCAGCATGACCTCCAGCATCGACACGCTGTAGTTGATGACCACAGTCCTGAAAAACTCATCACGTTGTGTGCTCGCTTTTCCGAAATGGTCTACGTATTTCAGAATCTTGGTAAGGTTGGCTGTACTTCGATCGTCAGTCAGGAAGTCAAAAGAGTTGAAGGATTCCTCTCGATAGCGCATGACCGCGCTGTAAGCGTAGATTTGGCAACCGTTGATGTACAGTGAATTAGGCATGATCTTGTCGGTGGAGGCCAAGTGGATGATCGGCTCCAAGCCATATTGTTCCGCTGAGCCAGTTAGTGATGCTTGGTTGATGCTTAACAATATGGTCTTTAGTGGCCTCTTCGGAATGAAGTACAACGTGCTAGGACCTTCTTCATCGTCATTTCCAACAATCTCGACACACTTCGTGACGTGGTCTGACAATTCTGTCGAGTTTGTCGTGTATCTCTGAGTCCTATTGAGTCCAATCTCACGTCTTATGTGCCCCTGGATCGCTTCGTTGTTCCAAATGTCTTTCAATGTCTGTCGGCTTCTCAGTGTCTTTGGCATGTTCATCGCAGGGAAAAGGCTGTCAAAGAAGTCACTCTTGTCGTTGGCCGACTCCATCTCGATGATTTCTGGAGCTAAACCAGAGTTTATGAGTAAGTTCACAAACTCTTTTTGAAATGAGGTAAGCCGGATCATGGCTGCAGGTATTGTATATTCCTCTGTTGAGAAGGTTGTTGATTGAGATGAAAGTTTAAATCGGTAGGTGGCGCTTTCTTTTGCTTTTGAAAGGCCTGACCAACTTTTAGACTGGACTTGACAATCCGCGAGCGTGAAAGATCGTGTATATAGCGATAAATTAATTTTTGCAAATTAATTACTTTGTTGATGTTGATTTTAAAAATTTATCTAGTTTAAATTTGTTTTATTTTTCTAATTATTTATTTTATTTATAACAATTAATAATAATAACAACAATAAAACTAATAATAACAATAAAAATAATAATAATAACAACAATAATAACAATCCTAGTCATCACCTTCTCCTTTCTTATTATGACGACGTCTCCAGTTGACGACGTCATGATCTTCTTCATTAGTGGGTCAGACTGCTTTTTAGTCAGGCCCTGACCTGGTTTTAGAGCAAGTTCGGCACTGATTGGCTGGCCTTTTCTGGCCGATGTGACATAGGACGCCAAAGCTTGGAGGTGGTCTCTGTTCAGAAACAAAATAAGCGGATTGGAGTTTATTCCAAGTTGTATTTATTTTATTAACGGATTCTTGAGACCTCTTTCAAGTGTAATAATGTATTTTTAAAAATATTTCAAAGAACAACGAAAAAGAAGATTGCAAAATGAAATCAATTTGTTTTTTGAACGATGACGAAAGAAAAGTTGCAAATCAATGCAGTGAGCCTTTCCATTTGCAACCGTTTGTTTAAATAATAATTTAAAAAAAAACACCCTTCAATTAGTCTAATTCAACGCCATCATCATCGTCGTCATCGTCGTCATCGTCATCATCATCATCATCATCATCATCGTCATCGTCATCGTCATCGTCATCGTCATCGTCATCGTCATCGTCATCGTCATCGTCATCGTCATCGTCGTCGTCGTCGTCGTCGTCGTCATCGTCATCGTCATCGTCATCGTTATCGTCGTCGTCGTCGTCGTAGTCGTCGTCGTCGTCATCATCATCACCTCATTGTTGATTCCAGTCCTTTGAGACTCTTGACAAACTCTTCGCATTCCTCCTTTGTCATTTCGAGCCTGTCGTGAGGAAGCTGAGGAAGGAGAGGTTGATATGACGTCATTTCCTGCTGATCTGTGATTGGTCGTAACTGTAAACAAGATTTATGCGTCACGAAGTGCATGTAAACTGGTAGATAAATCAAATTCTTTAAAAAAAAAATTCTAACCTGAAATTTCAAATTACAATCTACACATCTGGCATCAGCCAACAGTAAGGTGTCGTGTTCGAAACCCAGCCTGCTCTGCCGCAAGCGCCCTCTAGAAGGAGCGCTATAACATCAACGGTTAACAGAAAGTGCCTCTGACGCTACATAAATGCAGTACATTTATATTTACAGTTATTTCGGGATAATAAATGGAAAAAGTGTTAAAAAAAAAATACCTGATTTGAAGAATTGAGGAGCGAATGGTTCCCCGTCAAAACTTTATTTCTTCAATTTAAGCACGTTATCACTTTTTATGTAAGATTAATTGATGATTTATTCGATCTCAAATTTATTTTGTTAAAATTATCGACAGTCGAGATCTCTCAAAAGATGACAGATTTGTAAACTATTAATTACTTTGTGCGTCGATTCTAAGATTTCTCCAAAACGATCCAAACGAAATAGACAATCTTTAAATTCACACGTTCATCTGAAATCTCCTATTTTATAATTAAGTCCAAGTTTAACAATTTTGGACGAAAACGCGAGCGCAAAATGGAAAAAAAAACAATCCAAGATTCTAATGAAAACGACTCACCTGTCTCGCTAGGAAAAGGGGAGATTGATGAAGAAGACGACGACGACGATGGCTTCCAGAGATCACAACAATGATGCTTCTCTCTGCAAGGGAGGTTCCGACCGAGAAGCTAAATTTGACATGTGATGTGATGTAATAGTTACTCATTTACTTTCTAGAGACGAAGAAGTCCATGTATGTTTTTGCTGTTGTATGTGTTGTATCTGCTTCTAGAATGATTAACTTGCCAATCCACTCATCAACTTCTTTGACCATCTGCTCACTCACTCACTCACTCACTCACTCACTCACTCACTCACTCACTCACTCACTCATTAAGTTGATGTTTAGATTTTCACAAATCCATTACGAACCGGACGGATTGGCCGAATGGGTTGCGTTCCTGCATGCGGCGGTAATGGCAACAGTCGTAACGTGTCGTGTTCGAAACCCAGCCTGCACTGCCACAAGCGCCCTTGGGAAGGAGCGCTATATAAATGGTTAACAAAAAGCGCCTCTGACGCTATGCATAAACGCAATAAAAAAATGGCGCTATATAAATGAAGTACATTTACACATGCACATTAAACTTACTGTGTACTAAGGTTCGGTTATTAATATTATTTGACTGAGGCTGTTCAATTTTAACAATTTAATGAGATATATAATTTATCTATCATATTTATTGTATTTATTAATTAATCTCTTAAATTATTTATTTATTATTAAATAAATTTATTAAATAATTTATTTATTTATTAATTATATCAGTGATCTCCCGTCCTTGACGCACTTCTCACATCAGTGACCTTACATTGCCTATGCTTCGATCAATGAATGACCAAAACTTTGTATTAATACATTCTACAATTAGCTATTTGATTATTTTCGAACATTTAATGCGAATATAATCCGATTAATCACATTGAAGTTTATTATTACAGAACCATATGACGTAAATGATCATTTAGTTAACCATTTATATAGCGCTCCTTCAAAAGGATTCTTGTGCAAGCTGGGTTTCGAACTGCATTCACAGATGTCGCTGCAAAATGTAGGAAACCGTCTTTGTAATCACCACTAACATCGTCATCACTAGAACTACCAATAGATGTGTTATTAATTAGCAATAAATATTTAATAATTTTGGATTCTCCCTCAAAAAAAACAAAACAAAAATAAAACAAAAAAAACACCACAACTGTTAATGCTTAAAAGTCTTAACAGTTCTGAGGATTTGTCAGCAATTAATTCTAATAGGACAATTGATAGGAGAATGTTTGGAGACCTTGAACAGATTTGTCTATTAAATCTCCATGGACTGAGAGCCATAAATCTGACGGACCATGTCTGCAAGATTCAAGTCTATTCGACTTGCTCAAGCAAAAGAAATTTGTGGAACCCGGGTATGGTTTTAAAATCGAAAAGGATTTCGAAGCAGATTCAAATAGCTTAAAAATTTACAAACTCAAAACAATCATTCACCAAAACGTGTGGCCATAATTCATCTTATCATATTGCCAAAAAAAAAAAGGATTCACACTGATCATGTAACACGTAATTGTTAATAAAATTACCTGGATCATAAATATTACATAATTTTTGCTAATTAATATGCCTGGGTCATTAAGGTCTTAAAAATATACTTTACTACATAACTTGAATAAGTATATTACAAAAATGGTTGTGTTTCCAATAGCTTCCAAAGATGGCGTGTGAGTTGGTTTAAAGAATTTCTTGTTTATACAGCGGACGTCCGCTGAAGATTGTAAACAAAGTGAATAAACAGTTTTTATTTTTCTTATTTTATTTTTTTTTTTTTAAACAAAAATGTGTCGTTATTCGATTGAATTTGGTTCGTACGTTCATTTGTTGGGATTTTGATTTATAAATTCATGAACTATTTAATATTAAAAAAAAATTGCCATGGCCTTGTTAATTGAAATAATAATAATAATAATAATAATAATAATAATAATAATAATAATAATAATAATAATAATAATAATAATAATAATAATAATAATAACAATAAAGATAATAATGATAACAATTGAGCCTTGAGATTCTTGGTTAGCAGAATTTTTTTATTTATTTTTTTATATTTTTTATTTTTATTTCCATCAGAATCACCTCGGATAGTGTGTACATGCTTTCTGTAAATACCCGGCTGGTAACCGCTAGGCTAATTATTTAGCATATTATGCCAAGATTTTTGGAGCTGCTTTTATAGCGAGATGGACTTGGCAGTTGATGAAAATATTTTGATTGTCTGCGATTTTTTGGTTGTTTTGATTGATCTAGTAACATGAATGATCATAACAAAGTTATTTGTGGTTCTTGCAGATATGCCGTTTTTAAGCATTGTTATAACAGAGGTGATAAACTATGTCATGTTACGTATTGTTATCAAACTTTGCGAGAGCCATAGGAAGAGTGAAATAATTGTTCTTGGCAGTTGATGGGCTGATTACCTGATAATGATAATGGGCTGATAATGATGATGACGATAATGGTGATGATTATTATGATGATGATATATCATTATTTCAATTAGTACGTAAATGTAAAAAGTATGATTAAAATCATTTATTACACAACAAAACATCATCATCATCATCATCATCATCATCATTATCATTATCATTATCATTCTCATCACAAAGTAATCAGCCCATCAACTGCCAAGAACAATTAGCCCACTTTTCCTATGATTCCTAGGACAAAGTATTTTTTTTTATTTTAAAATTACGCCTTTCAGGCGTCCAACAATTTGTGAATCATCCATTTTGAAATTGGCTTTGTACACAGAGTATTAAAGTTTATTGGAATAATTGGTAACTGTTCAAGGTGGTTCATTGAACGCATGCTATTATTATTATTCTTCTTCTTGTTGTTAAAATAAAATACGAGTTTTGACCAAAGTGACCGTCCAAAAAGTTAAATAATAATAATAATAATAATAATAATAAGAATAATAACAATAATAACGGGTTCGGAATACTGTTTGTTTTATTAACGTCCGCTGCTTAGCTAAATGATTAGGACGGTGCTCCCGCAACGGGATTCGAACCCGTGCTGCCATAATGAGTGGGGGTAGTCTTAACCATTAGACCATGCGGGAGCACAAATTAATTAATCGCTGATTGAAGGTTTATAAATCTGCGGTTTCATTTTAAACATTACCGACAGGTGTCGCGGGCAAAAAGTGACTTAAAGGTTATGTTAGGTCTTTGTATGAGACTCAACTTTATAGAAAAACAGAACTTTGCCTTTATTCCCTCGCAAACAATTGAAGTAAAACATTCGACTATCGACAACTAAAACGTACTCCAAGAATATCACCCGGGAACTCCTCGAAAGTCACACCACGTAACAACTCCGTAATTAACTCACTATCTTCCCTGATCCCCGATATCCACTCCTTTTATACCAAACCTTTCCTTATTGTAATGCAACGTCACAACATTATTCATCCGCTACTTTCAATACAGATTTGTTTTCTCTGAAACATTTATTTAAGCATCAGATTTAACATTTGCCACCTAGAATTTATTACATGGAGATATTGATCTAGTTTTAAATTGTTGCATCCTATAACGTTCTTGAAACACCACCGATAAGAAACTAAAAGGATCAAATAACCGATAAAATTAGTCATTTCAATTTGTATTTCTACTCTACCTCTCTCTTTTTGGGGTCCTTCTTGGACTACCCTGCTGCAACTGTAGATTTAGTGAGAAAGCATTAAGCCTTCGCAACTTACTGTCTGTGTTTTAGTATCACAGCTTTTAGTATTTATAAAACAATACAGCGACAAAATATAATACAATAAAATATTAAAGTCAGAGTGGATATATTATTATTATTATTAATTGATATTCATAAAATGAACTCTTATAAAAAATTATCCACTCTGTTATAAATTGACGAAATTGGTTCATTTGTATTTGCTTAAGTCTGCTGATGTGATTTTCCTTCATATTTTTAGGATACAACTTTAGCAATGGTGTTTTTTCTTATTGGATTTTTAAGTACAGACGTGTATTTATATTGACAGTTTATTATTAATACTATAAAAATATAAATTATCCTACACTGTACAGGTGTTCGGACTGAATTTCTTATTTCAAATTTGTAAGAAATTCAATTGACTCGGTATTTCAGTATAACAGGGATGTTTTGAAATCTTGTAATTCAAAGGTCGTTAATACTAAAACCTGGCTAACCAGCTATCTATAGCGGACCAGCCAACCTTCAAGAAATATAGCTGCGTCAGTTTGAAACACGATAATAATACAATATCCTAAGGATGCAATTTTATTTTACAAAGTATTTGAACATTCGATGCTATTATTATTTATTGATATTAATTAGCTATTATTTTATTAGCAATTTTATTATTATTATTATTATTATTATTATTATTACAATTATTATTATTATCATCAGGCCTTTGTGTGTTCATAGCCAGGCTGATCAATGCAAACTCACCTGCGACACAAGCCTCTGATAACAAAGGAAAAAAGAAAGTTGTTTTGGGCCAAATTTCCAGATGATGATCGAGACTGATGTTTGTAATTTAGATTCTAATTTAACGGGAATACTTGAGATCGCATAAACTCAAAAGAATCGATTTTATTCATCAATGTTTAAAAGCAGCTGATGCTTTTAGTTAATGCATTAACATTAACTAGAGGTTTGCACCATCTGTTTGAATTATATGAACGATCCAAGAATATTATCTCGTGCTCAGAGTTTTTGTCTGAAATGTTTGGAATCGTCAACTATTTTAAAAAATTCATCAAAGTATCCAATGTGACTGAATTTGAAACTCCAGAAGATCCACAAGATGGATTGGACGATTGTGACAGCTGCAAGGAAAATCCATCAGTGGAATTCTGTGTTGATTGTTCCTTTAATTATTGTTCAAATTGTTTGGAAATTCATGGAAGGATACCAGCTTCAAGTCATCATAAATTGTTAATAGCATCAATTAAAGTTGAAAGGAACATCAAGCAATACTCAAACTGTTATGAACATTCAGAACTGATGACTTTAGTGTGTGAACATTGCAAGGTTGTTGTTTGTAGCAATTGTCTGACAACGAATCACAAAAATCATAACTGTATGCATTTATCTGATTATTTTGATTCTACTAAAGTCAAACTTGAAGAAAATTTAAAAATGAAAGGTGAAATTCTAGGGGATGTTTTTTTAAACCTGCTAAATTCCGAAGACATGATACGTGACAATGAATTGAGAGCCTCGAATTTGAAGATGGAAATTCAACAAAGAGGAGAAGATGCAAAGAAAATAATTGATTCCATTGTTGCTGCATTCACTCAAAACATCGATGATGAGTTAAAACAACACCGACAAATTGCAGAGAAAGTTTTGGCGAAATTGAAAATCATGGAGAAATATTTGAATGATCAGATTGATGTTATGAGGGATCAGCTGCATAATTTAAATTTTGCAAATGTAACTGCAATAGGTCGTAACACTCTTCCCCAAGGTGAAGCAATTCCAAATTACACTGAAACGTTTAGCAAGTCATTTTATTTTGGCGAGGATCTGAACAATATAGAAAAGATTTTTGGAAAACTTCACAAAGGTTTGATGTTGAAATAGATCTTTAAAACTATGAATTATTTAATAACAATTATTTTGTAATTTCCAGCTCCTCAAGTCAGATTGGTGAAAGAGGACACACTTGATAGCAATACTGAATCTATTACATTGTACAAAGGTGACTTTTGTGGCTTACAGAGGACTAGCAATAGTTCATTTAAGATTAAGAGGCACTTCGAAAGTTCTGAAATAAGTTTGCCTGTCACATTTGTCAATTTTCACAAGCATTTACTTGGAGTTGGTGATCTGTTTGTGATTGATGACCAGTTCTTTGTTTCTGGTATTTGTAGCAAGGGCCAACATTACATTTTAAAAGTTCTCAGCTGGAAGTTAGTTCAAATTTACCATCATCCGCAGTTAAATGAGAAGTGCATGCTAGGAATGTCAAAGTCAATTTGTGGAAATATCCTCGTTAATTTCTTTAATAAAATATTACACTTATCTACGAAAGGTGTTGTCATGAAAAGAATCATTTTGCCATTTATCATTCGCGATGTTTTGCAACTTAGCAGAAAACGTTACGCTGTTTGTTGCGATGGCGGAGCTCGTATCATTGATGTTAAGGGCAATGTACTTATTAACCAATCATATGATTCATCTTGCAATGGGCTGACTTCACCGCAAAGATTGGCAAGGGATAGCCATGGAAATATTTATGTTTATGATTCTATAACTTGTAAAGTGTTCATTTTGGATCCTCAGCTCAGATTCAAATCATCATTTAATTTAAGAAAACGTTTGCTTAAAACTTTTTTCGATGAAGGAAGAAACCATTTAGTAATTTCATACGAGGACATTCTTACATCATAATCATAATCGTCATCATAGTCATCGGCGTCTTCTTCGACCACCTGAATATTAACAATTAAGTGAATAACTAGCGATTCATTAAATGAGTAAACCCAAAAACTAAAAGATGACATTCAAATTTTTCAAATTTGCAGTAAAATTGAAGAAGAAAAAAAAAGTCAAGCCCTTAAAGACACCAGTCAAGATACTGACTTATGAAACTTCCCATTTGCCGAGCAAGAAAATCTGTCGACAGCTAAATATTGCACGTTAACAAGAAATGTCACAATTACATTGAACAATCGGTGACATTTATTAATATTTATTTAAAATGTATCGATTTGTTTACTTATTTGTGCCAAAGTACAAATGAATTGATTAAATTTAAGAGATTTAAAAAGTTGTGGATTTGTTGTCAGGGAGGTGGTGCCGGTCTTATATTTCTAATAACTTTTCATTGTAAATTGTTATCTTGCTTCTCTTTGCATTCAGGTGACATCTTTGGAATTTCTTCTTGTTAAAATTAATTGTTAAAAATAATTGTACATCCTAAATCAACAGATATTTATGTTGGTGTTGTTTACAGGCATCCTAATAGTAACGTGGAATTATTTAATTTTGGGGTTTTTCATTTTTTTTTAAGACTATTCTAAAAATTGGAACATCTTTTTGCTTTGTGATTCTAGTATTAATCTCTTGAGTGCCCCACTTCATCAGGGTTCATCACACGATGTGTAATGTTTTAGTTCGAGCAGGAACTTCTTGACATTTTAGCCAAGGCGACATCTATCAGTCTTATCTTAATCCAATAATTATGTCGGCAAAACAACACCAACTTCTTTGAAATAGAAATCATTCTCAGCAATTTGCATATATTATGTTAAACAAATTGGATTAGAGATCTGTCCATCATGTTTAAACGCTCAACAATTTTGAGCTCAAAAATAAATACATTTCGTGATACATGTTTTGTTTATAAATTTATTAATATCTTTAAACGTATTTTAATTTGTAAAAAAAAAATTTATAGATTTTCAAACATCCCAGATGTTAACAACATTTCAGAGGAAAACAACTCTGCCGAAGTAGCCTTGTGAAAATAATAAGTGAAATAAAGCTGAACCAATAAGAGATTCAGTGAATTTATTTGTGGATTGGTGCAGGAATGCACCACATTTATCAACTAATGAGAATATGATTGCTCAGTTACTATTCTTGATGAGCCCAGTTAAGACAGTTCAATCACATTTCTTATCCAACTTTTCAGAACTACAGGCTTAATTCCTCGATAACTCTTTTAAGGTAAATGTTTTATAAAATGAGTCGATCACTGCCATCCAGTTTAGTCGGATTAGATGAGAAATGTTTTGATAAATATTTTCACTTTAGATTGGCAATGTAATGTGCAACTGAATTATATTTGCGTTAATGATATGATATCACTATATATTAACACTTGTTAATATAAACTCAGTCATCTGGAAAGACTAATTCACAACTATAGCCAACAAATTCGACTACGGTTTATTAATTTTCATTTTGAGACGTGACAGAGATGCCCAAAAATTTTATCTTTTATTACTTGAGTGAACTCCAGTGTTGAGTAAAGACTGCTTATTCAAATTATTGGACAAATGCCCAAGGTGTTTTTGATAAAGTACAGGGAGTAGCAGACAACAGTCGAACGATTGCTACAGTTAAAGCTAACAATGCTAAAAATATTATTAACAAATAACATTAGAAAGTTTCATAGTCGTCGTAATGACTACTGTAGTTCTCATGACAGATGTCCTTATCTTCAGTCTAAAAGATTGTCCATTCTTCGCGACATCTACCGACAACAATGTTATTTTATATCCAAAGTGGTAATTTTAAAATAATACTAGTAGCAAAATATAGTAAAAGAAAAACTATTTCAAAATACCGTTTTCCAATAAATATATATACATAAAACAATTATATTAGAGGTCAGTGTGACAATTGGAAGGACAATCAAATGTGTGATCCGGTTAATAAAATTAAATTTCATTGACCCACCCTTCCAGGGGGTGTCAAAAATTGCACCACAAACTGTCCATGGTGGGGTTCTGAAATCTCAAATATTTCCAAGTTAAAGGCTCTTGCGCTTATTCATGTATTCATGAAATACAAGAATCAAAAAGAAAATTTTATTGTTCATTAAGTCGGCTTAAGTCTAAATTATTGATGATAATGATGACTTTTGTTAGTAAGTTAGTTTTTAAATTAGTACTTAACCATTTTAGTTACATTTTAAAAATTGTTTGATTTTATTAGTTTTTATTATTTTCATCATTAATAACTTAATTATAATATTTTTAATAACAATATTAACGACGTTGCTGTTATTAGCATAATTAATATTATAATTCCAATATTTTCGTTTAGTTTGAAATAAACGGAGTCCTTAAACCATCAATTCAACCAGTAAGTTTCTGAGCTACTACTCAAAATATGATAAACGTCACTTTGTAATGATAATTATCATTCATTATCAGATATAATTCATTATCTTTATCATTATCAGATCTGATTATCAGGATTATCATTTATTGAGAAATTGGTCTTTTGCAATAACGCAACGATTTTAAAGGCGTATCTAAATTTTATTCAGACAGCCAATTTTAACAAAGCATGTAAACTAACACAATATTCAACTGAATAAGCACAAACAAAAATCCCTTCTGACATTTGGTCAAAAATGCAAAATTAATTTCTACTAATTGTCAATAATAGTGAAAACAATAACGTTTAACGACGTCCAGACATTTACAATGCATAAGTTAAGAATGATTTGTCCTCGCATGAAATCACTAAAAGGTTTTTTACTTCGTCGTAAATAATTTCACGCGGACGACTTTTTACAGCAAAAACCATTCTGCTTCTGAGTCTACGATCCAAAATGAAGACTTTACAAGTTCTTTCATCATAAACATAAATATTTCCATGGATGTCTTTCGCCAAACGACGCGGTGAAAGCAATTCAAGCTTTAGCTTATTTTCAGATGAACCATATGAATGTCTGACAAGAATGTCGCCCTTAATGTCAACGATACGAGCGTCACCATCACAACAAACAGCATAGCTTTCACTGGTAAGTTGCACTGCTTCATAAATGTGAAATGGAAGAAAGATTCTTTTCATGACAACACCATTTGGAGATACAAGTACTATTTTATTAAAGAAATTAACGAGGATGTTTCCACAAATTGACTTTGACATTCCTAGCCTACAAAATTGCTCATTTCTCGGATGATGATAGTAAACATTAAATGAATTCCTGTTCTCAACACTTTTGAGTACTTTTATAATGTAATGATGGCCCTTTCCACAAGTGCCAGAAACGAAGAACATGTCATCAATCACTAACAGACTATGAAATTTAACCAAATGCCTGTTGAATTTGATATATGAAAGGTTTTCGGATCTTCCAAAGCACATCTTAATCTTAAATAAACCATCCTTTAACTTTTCCAAACCATAAAAATCACCTTTGTATGAAGTAATCAATTCAATGTTGCTATCAAGGGTGTCCTCTTTCACCAATCTAAGGAATGGTTCTGGAAATTATAATATGTTTTTTCAGTGGAATTTACATAATTTAATTTTATACTGGAATTTACAAACTGATTGTAATGAAATTTCATCAAATATTAAATCAAAGTTCACAAGTAATCAAAGTGGTACGGAGTTTAGAGTTAAATCAAACCTTTGTGAAGCCTTCCAAATAAGTTTTCAATTTTATTCAGATCCTCGTCAAAGTGAAATGATTTGCTAAACTTTTCAGAATAATTCGGAATGTTTTCAATTTGGATGAAACTGTCCAGCTCTATATGAATCACATTTGCATAACTTAAATTCTTCAGTTTTTGCTTTAAATTTCCAATCTGCTCACTCAAATCTTTACCAATTTTTTTCAACTCCACCAAAACTTCATCTGCAATTTGTCGGTGTTGTTTTAATTCATCATCGATGTTTTGACTGAATGCAGCAACAATGGAATCAATTATTTTCTTTGCATCTTCTCCTCTTTGTTGAATTTCCTTCTTCGAATTCGAGGCTTTCAATTCAATGTCACGTTTCATGTCTTCGGAACTTCTCACATTTTTAATAACATGTTGAAGAGTTTCTTCTTTCTTCTTCAAATGTTCTTCAAATCTACCTTTCATGGAATCATAATATTTAGACATGTGCATGAAATTATGATTTTTATGTGTCAACGTCAAGCAATGGCTACACACAGCAATTTTGCAATTTTGACACACTAAAGTCATCAGCTCTGAATGCTCAACACATTTTGAGTATTTGTTGAAGTTAATTTGAAATTTTGTTGATGTTGCTGGTTGCAACTGATGGTTGCTTGCAGTTGGAATCATTGCATGTGTCTCCAAACAAATTGAACAATAATTATAAGAACAATCAGCACAGAATTTAACTGCTTGATTCTCCTTGCAACTGCCACATTTGATGATCTTTTCTTTAAGACTATTCAGCTGTTCGATGAACTCATTCTTCTTCAAATCTTCCAATCCACCCTGTGGAATATGAAATTCCAACTGACATTTTGGGCACTTTGACGGATCTTTTGAAGTTGAAGATTCCAAACATTTCAGACAAAAACTGTGAGCACAAGGTAATATTCTTGGATCGTTCTTATATTTCTTGCAGATGCTGCAAAAGCCAAGCGAGAGTTCATCCATCTTCAGCTTATACGAAGAATAACTGCTTAAATCCTTAGAATTATATTTCAATGAGGTAACATTGAATAAAATCGAACCTAATCTAATAGCATTAATACATTGGCAACCTCGGTCTTTTTGTTTTGAACAACTGGAAATTTGTTGCAAAACAATTTTCTTTCACTTGCTCTTACTTGTTATTATAACAAAGGCTGCAATTGATCCTCCTTGTTTTGAAAACTTTCTTTTATTACGTCAGAGGGCACCATCTGGTCAATAATTCCAATACGTCCTCAGCGACNTTTCTTTCACTTGCTCTTACTTGTTATTATAACAAAGGCTGCAATTGATCCTCCTTGTTTTGAAAACTTTCTTTTATTACGTCAGAGGGCACCATCTGGTCAATAATTCCAATACGTCCTCAGCGACATCTGCTGATAATATTTTTAATGGTTTTTGAACTTGAAGAAATAATATTGATGACAAAGATAATGTTCTTGTTCAATAGCAAACTACGAATCATGCTCGAGTTAATGATAATAATGAGTAAATTTATAAATAATAATAATAATAATAACAATATTAATAATAATAACAATATTAATAATAATAACAATAATAATAATAATAACAATAATAATAATAATAATAATAATAACAATAATAATTAGTAAATGTTTACTTTTTTTGATACATACTATTAGTCGATAATTGAAAAGTTTAACATCTTATACTGTAAATGCTACTAAGGTCTGCATTGCAGGTGTCTTTGCATTGATCTACCTGCCAACAAACACATCAAGCCTGATAATAGGTAACTGCGTCATGAAAAAATAACAGCAATGAATGCTCAAACATAAAGTAAAAAATAAAACATTCTTAAGGCTTAATTTTACTGCTGTTCCCTATTTGAGGATTTAATATGAATTTTACTTATTTTTTTTTTAAATGAATTTATTGCGTGCAAAAAGTTACTAAAAAGTTACTAAAACCAAAACAACTGCAATCCTTGCTAGCAGTTCTGTAACATGTGCGTAATAACTAACCAATTGTTAATTATAATATAATTATTACAATGAAATACAAACAATTATAACAATTTTAATTAATCCCTATTGCTAATAAAATTGATACACCACGACTGGAATGCACCAAATCAAACATCCTCTGACAACAAGACTTCAACATCTCACATTGTTAAAGTCATGACACATCAGGAGCGTTCCACAAGCAACCTAGAAGGCGATTCCGAGGTCCAATTAAGTGAGATTTAACTTTTTTTTCTATTTTGTTGTTGAAAATTACTCGTTGTGGTGATTCAGTCCATCATTGATTATAATAATTGTCATTGTTAATTGTAATAATATTCAATCTCCGGTGACATCTATCGACAACAATAATTTCTTCATCAATATAACGCCCCATGCGCAAGTGCGATCTCGAATTAACCATTCTCATTCTAAACTTATTTCATTGTATGATTCATTGAATTGTGAATGTACAATTAATATAAAAACCTATAAAAGTAATTATCTACTGAAACACCACTAGTAAGATAGTTTCTGGAATCATTAAGAACATTACGAACACCCAATAAAAGGCAGTAATTCCTAATGAATTTTGGCATCGGTGAGCTGATGTAACAATTTAATAAATTAAGAACAAAACGAATGTTACTGTCACAGTGACCATCGTCGGAGTCGTCAGCTTGGTTTAGCATTCAGAATAATTTTCCTCTCTTCAGGAGAATTTTTTGTTGGAATAGCTAGGGTAGCTGCATTGTAAATTAAGTGGCTAAGTATTTAATTAATTTCAGATAGTTAAATTTGTTTAAGTTGAATCATATATTTTATTACAATTTTATCAAGTCTTGCAAACACGCCTTGAAATCAATTGCAACAACCACTGCCCAAGAGAGCCCTGTGAAAATTTTGATATTATAATTTCTTATGAGCTATATAATTTGTCCAGCCTTCAGATTAACTTACTCAAACCCTTTCAAATAAAGTAGAATATATTTAATTTATTATCAAATCACATTTAAATTTCTTTGATTCACCCCAAAAGAGGACCAAAACTTATCAGCCGTAATTCAACTAAAGTGTGCCTCTGAGTTCTCAAACAATATAAATTCACATCCACTGTGATGTTTTGAATCATTGATTGATTACTTTGGCACTGGAATGCACCAATCCAAAACAATTTATTTTGCAATGACAATATAATTTTTATAAACAATACAGAATGGTCGTATTGAAAAGATTATTAATTCCTTATCAGTGGTGTTTTCATTTCATGTTTGTCGAATTAATTTTGAATTTGAAATATTTATTATATAATATTATATTAGGTATATAATACATATAATTTACTTTTATTTTTAATCAACATAAAACATAAAACATATTTACATTCTAAGTATTTATGAGAAGAAATTTATAATTTCATGAAGTCGTCATCATCGTCATCATCATCATCGTCAATGAGGGTTCATTGGCATTTGCTAGATGACGCACCAGTTCACATTTCAAAAATAGTAAAGATAATAAAGAAATTATAATTAATAATAATAATATTATCATTATATAATATCATATATAATATTTATTACAATACAATAAATTATCACAGCTTATAACAAGAAATGTATGATTTATTGTGAATGTGATCGTACGACATCTGTGGAACACATTATAATACCTTTAAAATAATATTTTTAACCAAGCCATAGCAAGTACTAGTCAATTTTTTAATTACGACTTATAAATTAATTAAATTTATAAATTAAATATTTTTTCTTCAAGTCGTTTAAAATGAAAACACCACTGCCGAGGTAACCTTGTGCAAATATTAAGACGAATTGAGCGTTTGTTGAAATTTTATTTGTCTTTATTTGCGAATTATTTTTGGATTTTTGTCAATTCATCAAAATCCAGTAGAGGTATTTTTACACCTAAAGCATCATATGGAGACTAGGCTTTCTAATGTAATTTCATTTGTTTTTTTTTATTATATAATTTATTTCTTTATTATTTCCTTTTATATAATATTTATTAGTTTATTTTGCTTTTTATTTAAGCCGGTTGAAAAAATTAAATATAATATTAAAAGATAGATATAAGATTAATAATAAAAAAATAATAATAAAAATATTAAACCCGACAATTTCATCGTCAGAGTTACATACTACCTGTCATTTAACCCAAATAAGGGTCCAAACAATAACTGCAAATCAACAGGAACCCAGGTCGACAGAAGAGTGTGTGTGTGTTTAATTAACGTCCATTTCATAACTAGATGATTAGGACGGTTGACAGAAGAACCACATTAAGTATTTTATGAGTACAACTTTGTTCGTATTAGAGGTGTTTTTACTCTTTTTTTTTCATTAAGAATTCGTTTATTTCAAAACTCTGAAGGAAGGACCCATAAAAACACGAAAGAAAATTTACAAATTCACGGTGTATCCCAAGGGAATATGATTCCCGTCCAGGGGATATCCGGTTACAAAATGACATAATTATGTAATAATATTTAATATAATATAATTATATAATTAATCACATTTAATTGTATTATTTAAAATATTATTCAATTCCCGAGAGCGACATCTGTCGACTATAATATATTCTGCACTTTGTTGTAAAGGTCCATTCCTTCTATGATTTCAAATTATTATTACTATTGTTATTGTTGTTATTACTATATTTTCCCATGCGCCCACGTCGTCTCAGAAGAAAACACCACCGCCAAAGTAGTCTTGCGGAAATATTACCAATTAGGCTGCATCAACGACAACGACTTACATCGCAGACACATACGACAAGCTTCAATATCAAGCTCTGAAGATCTGCTGTGGGGGCATGAAGGGGACTAGTGCCTCGTCCCCGCAAGTGGAATGCGGTGACCTTCCTCTCGACCTACGTCGTGAGAAGCTCATGGCAAACCACGCCCTCAGGTCTATCGCCATTAAAAATGAATCTGTTAAAACTAAATATTTCATTTCAGATGGCAGGAAGTCCAAGTCTCAAGCCA
>MPNW01001407.1:10235-21663 GCA_011800805.1 Hirudo medicinalis
GATGATGATGATGATGATGATGATGATGATGATGATGATGATGATGATGATGATGATGATGATGATGATGATGATGATGATGATGATGATGATGATGATGATGATGATGATGATGATGATGATGTTTTCCACTCCACAATGTAAAATCGCATCACAAGTTTCACACTGAAACCGACTTCTCTAAATTTCTCGGATGTATTTATAAGCATCTTTCGCTTGAATCGAATGTCGTGTTTCCTTCTGTGGCATCATTTGTGTTCTCCATGTTACTGTGTTGCTGCCTATTTACGTCTGCTATCCAGGCAGTGTCAGAGGTCAGTCTGTGTAAATAAATAAAAACCATCGTCAATGTCATTATCATCATCGTCATCGTCATCATCATCATCATCATCGTCGTCGTCGTCACCATCACCCACCCCTCGCCATCATTTTTTCCTGACAAGATATTTCTCGATGGAGATGATGACGACGACAGCAGAGTGGATGTTTGAGTGGATGAAAACCTATCAGAACCAGCAACTGACATGACCTTATTAAACAAAATTTGACCCCAAAACTCTGCTCAACTCAGAATAATCCTCATGACTGAGTGGTTATTTTTAGAAAAGATTTTGAAAAATTCCATGCAATCCTGAAGATCACCCATGTTATTCGTCAGTTTTATTTGGTTAATAATATGCTAATGATATGCTGAGCTTACAATAAAAGGGTCACCATAATAATTAGTAATAATAATAATAATAATAATAACAATAATAACTTACTATAGATTATATGATGATATATTATATATTTGAACAATATTACAATAATAATAGAATTATGCAAATCAACAATTTCATCAGTGCTTCGTGTTTCCTCTGAGGCATGTTCAGATTTTGTGGATAATTTATGATTTCAATGTCGATATTTTCGCCTCCAAACACAAAACAACGGAACGTCGTCATCGCCATCTCCGTCACCATCATCATCACCGTCACCATCACCATCAACGTCATCATCACCATCATCATCGTCATCATCATCACCGTCACCATCATCATCAACGTTATCATCATCATCATCATCATCATCATCATCATCATCATCATCATCATCATCATCATCATCATCATCATCATCATCATCATCATCATCATCATCANTATTATTATTATTATTATTATTATTATTATTATTATTATTAGTATTATTATTATTATTATTATTATTATTATTATTATTATTATTATTATTAAATCCTTAGGACAACCTATCACTACTTTTACATTTATTTACAATAATATTATTATTGATATTTTATTTTAATTTTTACAAACAATTCATCATTTAATCCTCACCAAAAATTTGAGAAAGATCTGCTAATTTAATAATTAAAATAAAAACGTTGAATTTAAAAATTTAAAAAAGAAAAGAGACAGAAAAAAAATTCATTTTTTAATTATTAAATCATCTTTCATTCATTTTTTCCATCAATCTCCATCAATCCATCCCTCGAAGCTCGGATTGCCACTCGATTACTTTGTGAGGATTTCACGTTAGTGCTTGAAAAGTAGGATTTTTAATTATTTTTAAATTAATTACGGAATATTACGAGTCGAAAATATTTCATTATTATTAATTATAATTAGTATTTG
Source organism: Hirudo medicinalis (assembly GCA_011800805.1). NCBI lineage: Eukaryota > Metazoa > Annelida > Clitellata > Hirudinida > Hirudinidae > Hirudo > Hirudo medicinalis. Next base: position 11,873 of record MPNW01001407.1, read on the forward strand.
TATTTTTGTTTTTTTTTGTTAAAGAATAGCTAATAAAACAAATAGAATTACATTCGTTTTAATGCATTATATTGCGATTTGAATGTCTAAATCTTCTTGTCCCTCAAGACGTTCACTTGATATTGCTCCAAATAATTATATTAATCATAATAATAATAATTATAGTCTTCATAGCATCGTTAAATAATCATAATTATTTCGACGTGGAAATTTGCAATGACATAATTTCTGGAATAGTAGCCGCGGGTTAGAACAGGATGATCAATGGCATAGGAGTCGGTCATGTGAGACGGAAGCAACAAAATTAAATCTTAAGAAGTCGTCGTCGTCGTCGTCGACATCGACATCGTTTGTCGCTGCTGTTGCATATCATCTTCATCATCATCATCATCATCATCATTGTCGTCATCATCATCATCATCATCTTCTTTTTCTTCTTCTTCTTATTATTCTTCTTCTTATTATTATTATTATTCTTTTTCTTCTTCTTATTCTTCTTCTTCTTCATCATCATCTTCTTCATCATCGTCGTCATCATCGTCGTCATCATCGTCATCATCTTCATCATCATCATCTTCTTCATCATCTTCTTCTTCATCATCATCAACGTCGTCGTCGTCGTCGTTGTCGTCATCGCCGTTCTCATTATCATCTTCAACGTCAGAGCAGCAGTTGTGCAGTAGCAAGTTGTTGATAGAAGAAGATGATGATGACGATGATGATGGTGACGATGACGATGACGATGACGATGACGATGATGATGATGACGATGATGATGGTGATGACGACGACGACGACGACGACGACGTCAACGATGACGTATTAAATTGTTAGCAGCTTCTCCCCCATTTTTCATCTTCCTCTCCTTTGACTTCCTGTCTAATACATGCGCGCGCAGGATTTCGTTCCGTGACGTCATCAATCGAATGCGAAGCCATTTTGGATTGCCATGTCTGCCATGGGTCTTAGAGGGTAGCGGTGCAATGCCCTGTGCACATTTTTGTGCAATTTATTTATAACAAAAAAGCAACAATTGTTAATAATTATTTGCGGCAATATTAAATTTTAATTATTGATTCAATTATGAACAATATGTGTGATTATGTAGATTGTGATTATATAAATGGTGTTGGGTTAAAAATGGTCGCCATATAAGTAATGGTTGTTTAAATTGTGGTGCTTTAAAGAAAACATGTCTGTGATGATTCGATGTTGTTGCATGCTGCTCAAAATATTAGATCAAGCATGCGCACAAAAGCACTATCCGTGTTATAATTGAGAAATTTGAAATTTTTATCAAAACTTTGGCAATCGAGTAAAACTTGTTAAAATTATAAATTCGCAAAAAAATCTAATAAAACCTGGTTATATAACATTTGAAAATAACATAACAACGTTAAACCACATTTAATTCCACTATGGTTGCATCTTTACACGACGATGAAACTTAAGACAATCATTCGCATAAATGCGAGATATTTTCACCGTCAAATATTTCCCGGTTTCACTCAAGTCGTTGAAATGATTCCGATGGTCATTCTGAAGGATGGTCAGATAGATGGTCAGTCTAAAATCTCTTCGGAATAATTAAAAGTTAAAACCGTGGCTCTGAAGTCTTGGGAAAATGCCAGGAATTGTGTTGATGTCCTGTCTTGTGTGAGTTGAGGATGTTCTTGTCGTGAAATGAACTGTTGATATCAACTTGATGTCCAATTTCGATATTTTCTTCTGGTTTACTTTGATATTTCTTCATGGCCTCAATTCCATGTTTTTAATTCAAGTGATGAAATTGTGTTCGGTCATCGTAATCGTCATCATCACCTCGTCTTGTTGAGTTAAATCACGTGACAGGGACTCTCCGACGCAACCAACGGTTGTCGAGGAGACCAGTAAAAAGTTTGAAAAGTTTGAAATGTTTGAATCTTTGGTGATGTGGAAACTTTCGGATTCAGAAAGTCTGGAATAGACGGAACTGCAAAGTCACATTATGCGGATGATGGTGATGATGATGCTGATGATGATGGTGATGATGATGCTGATGATGATGGTGATGATGATGCTGATGATGATGACGGCGTCGATGACGACGATGATTAGAGTCCTAATAGATTTTCCTTTCGTGAACATGTCCATCTAAGTTAATTAAAAATTTTGTTTGAAATTTTGCTCACATTTTCAGTGAAAATTCAAAAGAAAGTTATCACGAGAAATTTCGTTTCTTTTTTTTAAAGCATTTCAAATTTTTTATTCAAAAGTAATTATTATTATTATTATTATTATTATTAACACGGAAAAATAGGAAATGTGCCATTTATTGATTTTATCACGTCTTATAACTTACCACGTGACAAGTTTCTGAACCACCGAGTCATCCGTCAATGCAATTAGCTTCAACGATTTCACACGGAAAGTTTGAATTATTCCTCTCATACTTGGAGGAAGACAAGTTTCACTTGGAGGAATCCTAGGCACGAACTGAAACGTCGATAAAGAAATGGATAATACAATTACAAATAATTATTTACAAAATACATTTTTTTAATATCAACACAATGTCGTGGTAATTTTCGTGAAGTTCCAGAAATAAATACTCTGCAATTTAAATTGAAGACACAAACTTCATCCGAGTGCAGTGAAACATCCAAGCATACAAACAAAGAGGCAGAGAAGCACACACGAGGACGAGGATGAATGTGAACAGGCATATTAACGAGACGGTTCCCATGGAAACTGTGGATTGCATGCAGGTTGTGAATGAGCTGCCTATCCAGAAGGAAGCGATAATTTTTCCTCCTGTTGCTATGGAGACATCGCATCGTCATGGTAACCAGCACCCCTCAAATCGCAGCCTCATTGAATTAATGGAATAGAGACTCCAATAAATGAATCTCAACATCATGTTTTCACGACACTTCGTGGGAGGAGCCAAGAAAGAAGCCAGTTTATTTATATCTTTATTTACATATATATTTAATTAATTAACTAATTATTTATTTATTTATTTATTTATTTATTTATTTATTTATTTATTTGTTGTTGTTATTTCTTGTTGAGGCGAAAAGCAGAATTAAGATTTAAAATTTTAATTAAAAGAAGAAGATGCAACAAGAACATCGAAGTTAACTCTGCTTTTTTTTTTTAATTTAGGATCCAATTTGGGAGATAACCTTAAAACTTACTTTTCAGGGGATTATTCGCAACGCATCCGCGATCATAATCTGTCTGAGAAGTGAGAGAATCGCATTTAACCTCTCTAATATTCCATGTCAACCGGTTCGGTGCTAAATTTATTGGAATTTGTTGAATTAATTTGTGGATCTGCTGTTGAAAATCACAAAGACACATTTCAAAAGGGCAGACTGGGACTACTTATGCACTGCAATGAATCATAAGGAATGGATTCATGGAAATGGAATGTTCTCAGTTTTCATTTAAAATTCCTTGGTTTCGGGAATTACATAAAATTATAATAGTTTAATAAATAATTGTATTTATTAAATAATTTATTAATTAAAATTTATTTAGAAAAACATTTATTCGAAATGAAAATTTTGAAGCCAAAAACTGAAACCATAGGAATATTTCAAAAACGTTGAAAAACAGGAGAAAGATCTCAAAGCGCATTTACCAAGGTTTTTTTAAATATATATATATATAATAATTTTAATAATTTAATAATTTCAAATCGCTTATAAATTTTTATATTTGATATATTATTTATGCATAATGAATAACACATTATTAAGCATTAATGACCTTTGACTGAAAGGATGGAATGTCAATCACTCGAAAGCAAGTGACGTCACATCGCAATGAAACCTCGTCCACAAACGAAGCCATATTCTCGTAAAGATGAAAATAAGCCTTTCTGGAAAGTTTTGTAATAATAAACTTATTATTAGTTTGTAAACTTATGAGCTTATTGTAATAACAATTAAGATTATAATGTTACTTAATAACATTAACAATTATTATCTAACAGTTGTCAATTTTATTATTATTCAATTACAACGTAATTTAGTTAACATCGTGATATTTATTACGAAGCTCTATATAATATTAAATTTATAAAACAAATATATAATAAATTGAATTTTTAAAACATTATTACTGTTTAATTGGTAATTAATTGTTTTATCATAATTTCAAAGGTTAATAAATTTTTTAGTAATTTAAAATAATTTATTAATGTTTAAGGTGAGAATTAAATCTGATTTTCGAATATGAAGTACAGGAGAATAAAGTCATGCCCAATGAAATCGATTCTCTAATATCTCAAATTTCAAAATTCTTAATTAAAGTCCTCTTACTGGAAATCTCTGCATCCGAGACAGTTGAAATTATAAGAACAAAGAAAACTATTTTTCAACGAGAAGTTTTTCAAATGTTTTTAATAGCCAATTAATAAGATAATAATTAATTAAATATTTCCGACGGATGAAGATTGGGACGCAGGTGTCGGCATTTTGCCTCGAGCAAAATACTTGGAACAAAAAAATAAGATAATAAATGCCTTGTCCGAAACATTCATAATTGATGAACGTTAAATTTTAATTAGTCAAAAAAAAATTCAAATTACTCAAAATGGATTGTTGAACACCGAAGTAGGAGTTGGAGGTTGGAGAAGTATCCCAGTCTTTATTTTCCATTAACTGAAACATATATGTATAAATATTTGGTGGACGAAACAGCAGCTGCGATGATTTTATGAGCAGAGCCGTCCCCGAGTTAAGTTCCTCCAGCAGACACTTAAATAATGGTGAACATCCAGTCTTTAGGCTGACGCTAAAAGCCCCAAACCTCAAGGATGAATGAGGGAGGTCCCTTAATCTGATTAACTTAGTACACTTGGAAGAGTCTTTATACTGTTATTCATTATAGTCTTTCAAAATATTAAAAAATTATTTTCAGAGTCACTCACTCCTTGCAAGCACATATCATCAACGGTGAAAAGTGGGTGATTTTTGTACTCCTCGGAGAATAAATTTCAACCAAATCCATCTTTGCACACAATCTTTCAATTTTAAGCATTTTAGAACACAAAAGAAATAATTAGTCAATAACAAAACTACCATAAAAAAATATTCAATAATAACTAGAATGTGCTTGCAAGGTAGGCCCTCAGATCTAAATACAAGGCATTTACAAAGTGGCTGCCTTACATCTAATTTATAACTTATTTACAACATAATTACTAAATAAAATTTTAATATCATCCATCATAATATGCACAGATTTTCTCCTCTCCTGATCTAAATGTTTGTACAACTTGGGAGGCCGGCCAATCAGTGAACAAGGCACACTGGCCACCCAGGGGCCACACATGGTGTCATTCTCCCTCACATAGATGTTGAGCAATAGGGGATCAAATATCTAAGAAATGGCTAACAAGCTGGTATATGAGAATATCCTAGATTTCTACAAAAGATAACATTTAAAAACTTTTCATTAATTGAACCTTTTCCACTGATCAAGCAAAAAATTCTCAATGATACAAATAAACCTCCAGTTAGACAATAATCAGCACCCACGTTCTCATTCTTCTCTTCTACTATTCGGCCGAAATCCAGAGAACCTTTGCTCTTTGACACAGAGACTGGTAACAAACGGTGGATGATACGCAACCATTGCATCGCTACGGTGTTTGTTTAGCCTTACCAGATTTCTAGGCATTCCCTGGATGCGATCCCACGAGCGATTTTGTCAAGGTCAAGCCTCTTAAATCCTTGCTGAAAATGAATGGATGGGCTAATTTGCTTTCCAAGATGGATAAGTCAATGGAATTCGCCTGTAATGTTTGTTTACAAGAAGTAAAGCAGGCATTCACACAACGGTTTCAATGTTACGATTTGTTCACTTCTCATATGAAGTTCATTTCGAGAATAAGCAACTTTTAGTTACGGAAGGAATAGACTTCTGCCTGCTACCTAACTTCTTTTTTCCTGACGATGCATTCCAAAGGAGCCAAATGTGCAGCCTAAATATGGCAACTCACATATTCAATATTCAAATATTCTGCCCCTCGTAGGCCATACTAGGAAATTGTCGACTGATTCGCTGGCTATTGATTGATATGAAGGAGATTGTAGTGCCAAAGCAACTGATATTCATGCTTTATCCAAAAAGTCTTCCCACCAGTCAATCAACAGATGAAGTCATGGGACCTGAATAAGTGGAAGAATGCCAAATTGATAACATAACCGACGTCATCCACAAGGATGAGCTTCAGAGAATCTTCCAGACAAAAATTTGCAATTCATTCATATGGTTGTTCAGATCTAAGCATTATTTAAAGCTTCATTTGAGTTTGTTTGGCTCTTTTATAACCATAAAAATCTTTAATAAATTTATTAGACTGTAAACAAAATACAAATATATTTTGCTTTTACCTTAATTAGGTTTTATGGCAGAAATTTTTTTTTCATTTTTTTTTGCACTGATTTCTAGTATTTATCATAAAATTGGATGGTCTCAAAGATCTGCCCTGATTAATGAAGCAAACATTGAAATTTCAGTAACTTATTATCTAAAGTATTAAGAAAATATTTTTAAAATTGCCTCCCTTATCTGGGTGGGGTGGTACATGCTTGGCCCTCAGACTAATAGCACTCAGGAAACATATTTTGGTTTAAAGTGGCATGTGTTTTATTTTGAAGGAAGAAAACTTTATTTGTCATAGAATTACAAACATAAATATGTGGGGCCAGTCTCAAGGAAGCATATGTTTCCACTAATTAGACATTGCAGTTTATTATGAAAATAAACTTTACAAGCAGATTAAACAAATAGTGAAAAGCAATAAAGCAACACTACATAGTACCATGCATTATATACAATTTATGGGATTTTTTAAAGAGTATATACAGTAAATTAAAAAAACCAGAATTGACCAGAATTTTTAACAATTCATTTTAGACTGCTGAACAGTTGGCAGATACATTTTCTCCATTGGCCACCAATTATAAAACTCCTCCTTAAGTGACTGCTTATACATAAAATGCCTGAAAAAAATGGACTTAATACTTTCCATTAGTGTTCATCATGGTAATAAAAAAAATCACTTGGTTCACAATTGTTTCTCTTTTCTTCATCTTGATTGCCTCATCATTTTGTATCATATCCTGAAGTTGATAAAAAATTGTCACACATTCAGCAATCAAGAATTACAATATGCACATGATACATATGTTAAAATATTTATAGTTTGCAGACATTTTGATTGCCTTGGGTAACCAAATCAACACTACAATTGCCCTATCGTTATGCATATGGTGCCTGTATCCAAGGGTTCTCCCTGACAGGGCAGGCAGGGTTGTGAACAGTGAGGCCATATTTAGAGGGGGATTTTTGGGTTCAACCCCACCCCCTGAAACAATAAAATATTTAAATGTAAATCTTCAGAAAAATTCACTAAATTTCTAAAAAAATTGATATAGGACAGCTAAAAAGTAAATTACACTTCATATCAACTACAGTAAACCCCTTTATAAGTAACACATCCTTAACAAAATATTCGTTACGACGAAACTACTTTACAGACCCGGTCAAATCTCAATACTTTGTGTGTTGAAAATATTCTCATCAACGAATTTTCTCAATAACCAATCAACAAAAAGCATTTTGGTCCCCACATAATTTAAATCCCCTAAATAACAAAAATAAGTGATTTTTTGTTTGTTGTTAAATTAAAATGTTATAAAAATTTAAAGTCTTATAAAACGATTTTTATGGACTTTTGTTTTTCTATTAAAAGCTTGCCTTTACAAAAATAATTAAAAAAATAAACATTTTGAAATGTAGTAGAAATTGAAAAAATCAGGTTTGGCAACATTGGTAAAAGTATCAAATTAAGCCATGCTTCCTAGCATCATTAAAACTAAAAAATATTATGAAGGCTGCAGAAAGTGACAGTAGACTTAAATTTAAACACATCCAAAAACTGAAGTACAAAAGCATAGTAGATTGCTCAAAAACACTCCACTTTCCAGGTTCAAATTTGAAGAGATTTGAGACACCATGAACAGCATTGGGAAGAATATATTCTCTGCAATCGACTACTAAATCTGAATGAAGCAAATTTAACTAGAGTTCTTTCAAAAGAGCATGCCACTAACTAAAGAGATGTCCTTGCTCTCTCTTCCTTCTTCTTCATTAAAATGATGGGCAACAGCCGAACATACACTCGACGCATGAGAACTTGAAGTCAAAATGCAATGGGAAAGCGATTAGTGACACATAGACAACTCTTTTTGGTCTACTTTTTGGATCTGCAAGGAAAGAATGCCCCAGTGTCTGGGGATATGTGCACAGCAAAATCCAAGACACTTGCCCATCAGAGAGGATTCAAAGATTTTTGTGCTTCTCAAGAGTGGCTTCAGAAATTCAAGTGAAGGTATAACATTGGCATCAGAAATTGCAGGAGAAAAGCTGGGTGTGAGTTTTCAGAGGCCAAAGCTGCCTTAGACAAAACCCCATCTTGGACTCTCAGGAAGCAAATGACATAAATGAGCTATGATATTGCAATATACTTTATTATTAAGCAATCCCAAAACATTTTCAATTGGACTTAAGTTAGTTTAATTAAGTAATTAATTTTTTTATAAAGAGTGGGTAATGTGTCCACACAAACTTGAGATTCAAAATGTAATAGAGCACAATGAAAGAGGTAATGAATTGACAGATTGCTATGCTGATGCCATGCGGGTAAGCACATGTCGGCTGTTACTACATCTGATGTAAAAGGCTTACTGTGCAGGATGGGCCAATGAACAAGGTCAAGCAAGGGGAAACACATAACAAGCAAATCAGCAAAAAAGAGGCTAAGGAGGCATTTAAGCGAGTAAGGGCTTATGAGCAAGCTGTTCAAGCATGGAGAAACATGAAGAAATAAATTTAATAAAATTTAAATTAAATAAATTTCTGCTTTTGTTGTAATAATTCCAATATTATTAAGTTTCGTTTGCCTTTATGGCCTTCTCATCCTCTATTATCATATTTAGTTTACTTGTTGTTTGATTGCTATTCATGATCTTATCCAATAAAACCACAAAACCACACATTAAAGGAAGATAATGTCTTAAAATTATGTATATAAATCATAAAGAGTCTTTATTAAAGAAGAGAGCACTAACTAGTTGAAAAGATTTGATGGCAAGAGTTACATCTGACAGCATGCTTGCCATGAGTTGCATAACTTCTGCAATTAATATAACAATTAAATCAATTAAGTTATACAAATTATTTTATTAATTAAATTCAACTCGATGGGGATTAATAATAATTACTATATTATTGTAACCTTAGCGACAAAGCAATAATTAATTTTTGTAATTATGTTTATATTGATTAAGTTTATTATTGTTAAATTTAGAATCTTTCTAATGCAGCTCATACGATCAATAACTAAGGACTGACATAGAGTTGAACAATGGCATTTCAGCATATGTCAAGGTTGTAGAACCCGAGATTGTAGGCGGGCAGATTCTGCAGATATGAGTAGAGAAAGTAAAATTCTATGAGCCTGTGGACCTTCAGAAATCTCCGATACCAGATGTTTGTATTGAACTTTTCAGCAGTACCCCAGGAGACCTAGTTGTCAATGAAGCGATGGCAACGGTCCGTCAGGGACTATGGTGGTGATTTCAATGTCTAACTAGGATACTGGGTGCTCAATACAAGAAAGATGGAGCAGAATTTGCCAAGTGGAGGTGTGTGCTGAAAACTTCAAGTCTTAATCCAAGCCATCAAGCCATGCTGGAGAATGCCAATGTTCTTGCTCTTGCATCTATCTG
>MPNW01001408.1:0-12286 GCA_011800805.1 Hirudo medicinalis
GCACTTCCCTGGTACCTCCAATAATATGCTTCTATGTCACATTTCAAAATTGTTTCTTTTCCTCGAATTGTGAGTTGATTTGAAAATGCTTTATCTCCTTGGACTTGCATAACTAAATCTGGAGGTAAAATTGTAAAAATATTTAGCATTTCATTACTTATTTATTTATTCATCTGCCGCACTTCAGTGACCAAAATACTTTGTAGATAAGTTGAATTACTTTTACTTTAAAAAAATTTTGACTTACAAGTTTGACCAATTGCCAGTATGAGAGCAAATAATCTCATATTTCAGTAGATTTTAAACCATCATTACTTTGTAAATAAAACTCTGGTCTAAATTTGTAACCAGTTTCTTAAAATAAAAACTAATTCTTGTTCGCCCATTGTAAAGTGTTTTCTTGGAAATTTGTATAATTGGATTTTATTCCGCTTTCGATTTTAGGCGTAGTAATTATTAAAAGTGACTGTGAAATTATTGTTTATTTCAAATCATGTGTTTACAAAGAAAAAAATATAACGTTTTGGTCGAAAAATTCGCTGGCTTAATGTGACTTTTAGCAAGATTTCTTTTAACTTTAATTGGGCGTCTATTTTAACGTAAATCGTTTCTTATTAAGAAATACTATTCATTTTCTCAGAGTCTCTCACGTTCATTTACTCCGAATTTTCATAATTCTCTCTTAAATGCAATCATATCACTATTTAGCACATTATTAATTAGAATTAATTAGACTCAAGTCTAATTGTGTAATAAATTGAATTGCATTTAAGGGTAATTTCATTTATCGGATGAAGCATTAAAATGAGAATACTAATTACTTAAAATTTATTAAATTTATTTATTGAAGTTACAATTTTACAAAACCCGCATCTCGATAGATTATTATAAATATTACTAATTTAATTTTTTAAATTTCGCAATGTTATTATTATGTTTTAATTATTTAAGGAAAACATATCTTTATTTTTTATATAGAGCTTTTTCATTTAATTTTGATTGTATTAATTATTTTTAATTAAAGACAGTGATTATCTTTTTTGTTAAAACTCTGGGCTATTGTTATAAAATATGACTACATAATTGCTTAAATGTTTACAAATTCCCAAGACCGTGTCGTTCAGCAGTACAGTCTGAGGCTGATTGAAACGAGTGGCCTGACTAAACTCGCGAAACCTTTTGTTCAAAAAAGAGTTATTATTGTTATTCTTAAAATCACAATAAAAAATAGAAAATCATTAAAAGTTACGCTACACATTTTGAATTGCCTTTGTTTGCCCAATTAATTTAATTTAATTATATTTACTCAGTTTTATAAAATTATTAGTTGATTTAAACATTTAGGATTTTTGTTTTTATTCATTTTCTGGGCGGAGATTGTTTCGTCCAATCAACATGATGTGCGAACATACACACAGTCATTTTTATATATAAGATTGGTTATAAGTTATAACTTCGAGGATCATCGAGGTTGTATTTGCATGGCTTTATTTTCTTACAGCTACTTTCTGCAGCTACAGATACAAACTTGTGTTGGTGGTCATTGACCCTTCAATTTGTTGAAAATAAAATTTTAAAAATAAAGAAATTTATAAAACTCTTTTATCTGGGCAATCTTTTGGAAGCCAAAACGTCATGTTGGTTGAAGATGAAACTAGCATCATGAATTTCGGGTTGAACTGAACGCAATGGACGGGACCCGTGTGCTTTTCTTTAAATCCGTCCATTTTTACACCCGTCTCCGAGTTCCAGCAGTTTATGAGTCCATCCGTTGAACCTCTAAAAACAAAATTAGAATCAGGACTAAAAGAAGCTTCAAGCGGTACACCGCTATTTGCCTGATCGAAGAATGTATGAATTAAAGTCCCCTTGCAAGAATCGACGAGCCTGCTGATCCGACCATTAGTCGAAATCAGCATCATCCTTCCATCGGGACTCAACTTAAGGCCAGTCCAGTCACAGTCGTTCTCTTTGTGAAAACTGAAAGTCTCAAAAGGTCCTTTGCCGAATGATCTTAAGTCATACATGTTTATGACTTCCGAATTCACACCAGCAGCAAATATAAGACCCTCAGGTTCGAAAGCTGCCACGGGATGTCCATTTAACTTTACCATGCCATGGCTTTCAGGCAGCCTAAAATCCCACAAGCGAATTGTATTATCCAAAGAACCAGACAAAAACGTGTTGTCTGTCGGGGACACGCAGAGTGAGCTGACTTTCTTTGTATGTCCTTGAAAATATCTAATGTATTTATTGTCGTGAATGGATAGATGACGAACGGCGTCATCAACTTTTGTGGAGCTGTGGATGATTGCGTTCGCTTCACGAGTGAACCTTACCAAATCAACGCCGTATTTCTTGCTGCTCAGTGACGTCATTTGATTACCATTACGACAACTGTGACTGGTTATGGTGTCCTCGTTAAAGCTAGATGCCAGAATCTCTCCAGTTTCAAAGAAATCAATGCTGCCAACCTTCTCTGAATTTTCAAGAACTGTTTTGGCTGCCACAAACGACTTGATAACAGACTCGGTTAATCGCATTTTTTTTTGGAGATTACACTAATTTAGAGATTCGCTTTATTAATTTTGGATTGGTCGATTGGCCTCGATATATCTTACTAATGTTGTTGTTGTTAGGTTGATTCAACCTTTTCGAATTTAATAATTATTTGCGGTTAAATATGTGGTTCAGAATGATGTGGTGTTACTATCATGGACGTATGTGTAAAAAACAGTAAATCATTAGCTAGGTGCAATAAAATTTTGAAAAATGAATAATATATTGTCATATGTTTTAATCGTGGGCGAAACTTAGAGGAATCACAATTTCTTTCGGGAATGAGTGCTTATTTCATTAAAACCCACATTGATTAAGTGTGATAAAAGCAGGTTTGCAGTGATATTGTTACTCTGAATACCTGTTGTTGAGGTCTTGTCGCATAAGAAGTATGATAACCATTGGTCTTGTTATATTAAGTCCATATTACACGCTAAGTGAAATTTAACGTAATGTAATATAACTTTATCGCGTAATGAAAGCAGAAAACTTCATTAATTACAGGAATATGACGACAGGGGAGGAAAATAAGTTCTGCCAAGTTATTGAATTTCCATTCTTAATGGAATAATTGTGTCGAATAAAATCAATTTTACAATAGCATAATTAACATAAACACATTTAATATTTTGTACATTTAGAAAATAAATATTATAAAGATTATTTATTAATACATTAATTATTTTAAATTAAAAATAAAAATAACTTCATTTGCATAATAATTTAATTTAAATGAAAATTTTAATTAAGTTCTTATTTTCAGTATCTTTATTTTTGAAGTTGATTGCAAATATATTTTTAATCTAAATAACCATTGCCTACGTGAAACAAAATATTTAAAATAATTTAACGAGGCAAAATTCATTTTTTTAAACAAAATTTAATAATTGAATACAAGTAAATAATCGAAAAATATGGAAACAGGCTTCCATAGTGAAAGTCAAATTGGACAGACGTATGTGACTGTAAATATTGGAAGCACTTCTTTCGTTGTGGCTGTCGTGAAGAGGAGCGTTGTTCAGCAGGGAAAGTGCGTCCACAATGCTATCAATCGAGCTTATGAACTTGATTTCAATTCTGATGTTGGAACCAGAGTTGACAAAGAGCAACTTTCCATTGGGAAACAACTTGTACATTCTACAGACAACCCTCACCAACAGGACGACAAGGCATGCAGTCATTCGGCTGATAATATTAATAACATTAGTGGTAAAAAAAAGTCCATAAGAACTGACGAAATCTACAGAATACCATACATGAAATGGCAAATAAGTATTTTGAAAAATGAATTTAAAATATGGCCCCATTTAGTCCCAGAGAGGAAGCTTGAAATTGCGAGGATGACTGATCTGTGTCCGCGTCAGGTTGAAGTGTGGTTCCAAAATAAGAGGAGAAAATTAAAAAGTCAGATTGGTCAGTGAGTCAATAAATTGAATGATATAATAACATTGAACAATTAATAATTGTGACACTGAAAGTAAACCAGTGTTCGCTAGCACATGTTTGGAAATGGCGCAATTGATGCGTACATTTAAATGAATTTTTAATAATAACTTTTAATAATTTTATAAGTTTCAAAAAGTTACATTTCATTTTTTTTATTCGCCGTAAAGATTGGTGTGTTTTTTATGTGTAACTAGTGTACCCAGCCATGTGTTGCTGTGGCTCAGTCTAGTATATTTTTATAGATTTGAAATATATTTTAATTAATTTTATTTTATTTTGTTGCTTTTTAAATTGAGAATCTTTCAAGAGCTGGTTATATGGAAAACTCACAAATATGTAGACAAATGTTCATTTTTATTTATATAGATGTCTCCATTGCGTCAAATCTATATAATTTTAAATTTGGAATGGATGTGAATAGACTTTCAAACTAAAAAAAAATGCTTTATTTGATAAAAAAAAAAGAACAATTACTTTGAAAAGATATTTGCAAACAATTTACAGGATTTAATTGTTTATTATCAAAGAAAATACAATCTAAAATTCTAAAAGTTTGCGCCTTTCCTAATTTATACAGAAATTTGTCATTTGAGAGGGCGTCCATCAAGCGGGGATGCAACTGCCTAACTGGTCATCTGGTAAGTCTTGCTTTTGCTTTTCCATGACCAAATTGACGTAACATGGTTTCTAGTAAGTGCAAGCTTCTGCGGTAGGGGTTGCAGCTAGTAGGGGATGTCCTCAAAATTTTGGGGGGGTGAAGACCTCCCGTCATTGGTTAAATAAATCTCAAATGAGACGCACAACCCTGGAAATACTTTGCAATTGGCTAATTTAATCAAATCGATTGGAGTTGCTTCAGACCATCAATCCAAAATCGAGAAAATATAGACGATGACGCAAAGTGGCGATTAATAAAAGAGATAAATAGGTTTTTTTGTCAATCCTTAAAGATTTTATGCATAAAACGAGTTAGGTCATCAATTTTGATTAGGGTTAAGGTATTATTTCAGAATTTTGATTTTCGAGAAAATAATTCATTACATTTTTGGTAAAAGGACTTTGGCATTTATCCGTTTTGATGTAGACCGTATTTAAATATAATTTAAACAAAGTGACTGCCAAATAATAAAAAGAAGACATGGATTTATTATTTGCAAACCATTTTTATAGATAAAATGCCACATATCTTATTAATTTATAAAGAAATTTACTAGAATTTTATATCATTAGGTATGCTATAAATAAATTAAATATATAATCAAAATATTAATTTAAAATTTTTTATTTACTGTATTTTTGAAAAACTTTAATTTTTTTTGTATATTAAAAGTTTTGTATCCTGCTCCAAATACATAAACAAATAAAAGCATTTGGGCGGAATTGAGCTTCGTATTACCACGCCGCGAGGTTTTTTTTAGTTTTAAAAGTTGGTTTCTTTTTAAACATCCTTTGCAACATTATTTTTAAATATTTTTCGAATCTGTAGGAAGTGTTTAAATATTTGTAGCTGATTGTCCAGTAAATATCTTTAATGATAAATAAACTACGTTTAAGTTGGCTACCGATGCTTTGTTTTGCTTAATGAGTGCAAATTTATGTTAGTGATATAATGGTTCCTTCAATTCATGGGTTGAAATAATTATTTCTGAATATTCGTTGTTATAGGTATATTTCACAATTTAAAATGGGCAAAAGAAAAAACGACGAAGTTAAAGAAATTATTGAGATTGACAGTATGGTTTTTTGTTTATTTACTTAATCAATCTGATCATCTATAATGATTGTTGATATACTTCCAGAGGAAACAACAGTCTTTGTCAATTGCAGAAAATTCCTTGGAATGAAAGAGAAAGAGTTGAAAGGTTATGTCGAATCACTTGGGTTTCCAGTCAAACTTGTACGGAAAACACTGAAACAGTAAGCAAGCATTTCAGACAAACATTACTGATTTTAATAATGGCATTTAGAAAAGCCGAATTATGTTTTGTAATGTGCATGTTTATGCCAATAATTTCTTGGCACATGCCATTTTATTGAAATTGATTTTAATTCCTGTCAGTCGTCACGGATTGGTGGATGTTGGTTCTATTGAAACTGCAAAAGATCTCATAAAGAAGATGAATCACAGCTCTTACAAAGGAGATGCAGTCATTGCAGATTTCATGAAGAAGGATGCAAAGACAGATGCTAAGCCGATGAGAGCCAATACAAAAAGTAGTGTCGCAATTTATTTATAAAAGACTATTGTTTAGGTTATATTTAAGTTAGTATAATTGAACGGCAATGCACCACTGTAGGAGTGGATACATAGCTACTGATTCTGTTTACTGGACTTCAACACTTTGGTTTTAGAAATTTTGCTTCATGACTTTAAATACATGTTGCAGCTCTTTCCATCCTGGACAGACTTCTCTGCATCAGAGGCATCTCAAAGTTCGTCAGCAAGAAAACAATAGCAGGTCTCTTCAAGGAGGTGGAGTCAGTCGTCATTCCAAGCCAAAAGAAAACTGAACTCAGGTGAGTCCAAAGAAAGAAAAATCTTGAATGTTTTTGTAGTTGTAACAATGTCAGTCACTTGTATGTGAAATTCGTTTTAGGGATGTCCTTGTGGTCTTCCAAAAACGTTCCCAAGTCGCCAAAGCCATAAAGGAGTTCCAAGGTCGTGAGTTGGCAGGAGAGAAACTCATGCTGGAGACCCTGGTGTCAGTTCCTGCTGAAGTCAAGGAAGGAGATTTGATTGAAGAGGAGGAGGAGGAGCCAAAAGAAAAGGACAAGAAGAAGCTGACAGAAAACGATCAGTCAAAGAAAGCTAAAAGGAACGTTGAAGAGGAAGACGATGATGAGGAAGAAGATGATGATGATGATGATGATGAGGAAATGATGGAGTTTGAAGGTTTGTTAGGGAATTAAATTTTGAATCATAATTTTTGTATTATAATTAAAATGATTGTTGATTCAAGTAAAATTTTATTTATTTTAAATGTTTTAAGATGATGATGAAAGTGAGGAGGAGGAGGATGAAGAAGAGGAAGAAGAAATTCCCGAGCCACCAAAAAAGGTTCAAAGGAAGAAATAATTGTTACATGGGGACAGTTTCAACCTAACATGTATCTGAAATAAGCCATTTTCTAGGTGTTTGAATAATAACAAAATAGATTGACTTTGTGGTGTCATGATGTCAAGTGTCTCAATAATTGCCTCGCATTGTTATAATTATATATATATATATATATATATAATTCCAATTGTCACCCAATGTCTACGTTGAGTTTTGGTGTAATTTATAGTTGGTTATGCTACTAGAAACCTTTTGTAAGGTCGAGTCAGTATCACTTTGCCAGAATGACTCCAGCAGCAAGAAAGTCAACTTTATGAAACTTAACAAGAAAATCACGCTGTGTTATTTATAATGGAGATCCTTTTGATCAGCCTGCTGATGTCATCCCGCTCATGTGCTGATCGACGAAAGTATTTTCAAAATATATCCATAAATAAACGTCATAATATATTTCTAAGTTTATATGGAGTTTAAATCAATCGCCTTTAAAAAATGTTCCCGCGAGGTGCAAAAACATTTGGAGCATCTTCGGCATTCAGTACGAATGCAGAGAAGAAATTGTCAGAGGAAATACGATTGTCAAGATGTAAAATGTTCAAGCTTTAATCAAACCGCTTGTGATCATTGAGAAGTTGAGAAGAACTCTAAATCTAAAATCTAATGAAACGTTAAAGGACATTAACGTTGATTAGATTTGAGGTGTCAGTTGTCTCAAGAAAGTTGAAGATTCCGAAAGTTAGTTACATTTTGAGGTGCAACTGAGGCCTTTGACATCGGAACAGTAACTTTTGTAAAAACACTTGTCCGAGGTTCCACAGCATGGCCTAGTTATCCAGTTGCAAATGATTTTATCGCCCACGACCATCCAAGAATATTTTATCCCGCAGGCGCAGACTGTCTTGCAGCATCCACTGACGCAAGGATAGCTGGAACCGTCTTGATTGGTTGAATAGATCATGTAATATGGAGATCTGTCTTTTATAAGATCAACTAAAAATGGTAAATAATTGTAATTAATTACCAAATAAATAATGCGAATGTATGTATATATTCTCTAAACAAATTACTAATATGTTACATTTTGCATACATGATCTAACAAAATTTCTTTTTTCAAAACATATTTAGTAGCATACATTCAAAAATGATGTTCGGTTACAGAATTCTTTAGTATTATTACTTTTTTCCTGCTCTAGAATTTAATGCACAACATATTTGCAAATGCCCCATTTTGGTTTAGATGTTTAACCTCGGATTATGACACTTGTCTAAATGTATTTATTACTTACACTTAAAAAATACTTTTAAAATTGCATGCATGAATGATTTAATAAATTATCAATAACGTGATATTCGTAGTTTCATTTTTGAGCATCGCATGATGATTTTATGAACTTCTTTCGTCATCAGCATGACTATTTTAAATGGCATTTAAATTTCTTGAACAAATACTTTTGTCAGGGATGTATGAGGAGGACTTTGGGCATGTCGGGTACATCCAATACGTTGGCACGTCACCGCAGACTCTTCTTGCTTCTCTGTTCAGAAATGAGATGTCCTGGACTGGTTCTCCAGAAATGCGATAAATGACTGAATCATGCTGTGATGGTTCCTTAAAATTTATTTTAAAATTAACTAAATCGTCAATTAAGAAAATAATTAATTACGAAAAGGAATCTAATGATAAATAATCGGAGCAAAGTGATGTAACTGCTCAATTCAAAGGTGCCCCGGAGACAGAAAGCAATAACTACATTTATTTATTTATTTTCAACAAATTGAAGGCTCATCAATGATCGCTAATATAAATTTGTAAAGGTCTTGAAAACAGTGAATGAGATATTTAGTGAGAACAACGAGGAATAATGAAATCATTGACTTAAAAGATATTTGTAAATGTCGGTGGAAGAGATACAAGACAATATTTAACACAAAATGTACCAATTAGTGTGGGGATTAGCAAAATTATTAATAAATAATCTGAGGTCCCCAACAATTAAAACATGATAATCTACTGACGTGAAAGCGGTCGACTTCAAGTTTAGTAATTTTGGTTGGCTCCAAATCCGTGCTCCTGTTGAGCGGAGTTACGTAACAACTGGGATCATCGTCACTAATTATTTTAGTCACTTTTATATCCTGAAACAATGTTCACTCATCAATTTAAATATGAAAACACATCTAGACTCTAAAATTTGTGGTAGGTATCTTTTTCTTACATCTTATATTCATAGTTCGATTTATCTGAATGAAGCGAAGATATGAATCTATAATGCAATGCATAATCTTTTTGCATTCTTGAACAACTTCCCATCCTCGTTATATTTAGTTAAACATATTTTTTGCTTCCTCTTGTTGGTTTTATTTATTTTTAAACCTCCCACGTTTTGTTTCTTAATTTTTTGTACTCGTTAATCTTATAATAACACTGGCAGTTATTTTAAAGTATTAATTACTAATACCTTAAGAACATTAAAATAATTCACCGTATTAAAATCATTGATGATCCAAGCTCTGGTTTTTCCATCTTTTATGAAATATTGGACAATGTTGCTAGACCTGTCACTGGTCACATGTTGAGATCGTTCTTTGTCCAATTGCAAAGTAAACTGTAAAAACAAGTAATTATTTGTTCATATGATTCTTTTATCATTTCTTATTAACATGAATAACCACTGGTTGTGGGCATTAAAATGCAGGTTGGCTCAAAGAATACCTAGGTGCGACAGTCTTTAAGTGTTCGTAACCCGGCTTGCACCGCCAGGGAGCCTGGAAGGCGATGCTACACAAATGGTCGGTTTTAGTGCTTTCACATCCGTTAAGTCCAAATCATCTTAGTTATGCAACGGACTTTAATCAAATAAATAAACTTTCACATCCGATAAAAATCACATTAACAAAATTGACTAAATACAAACATAAATCATGCTAGGAATAGTTTATTCCGCATGCAATTTGAAAATGTAATTTATTATTTCATTATTTAACAAAACCTTCGATACTGAGATGCTTTTAAACTGTTAAATGATTTTAATAATGATAATAAATAATCATAACAATAACTTCAAAAGTTACGTGTTTTGTAGATAATAGGAATGGATTTATTCTGTAAATGTAAGTATATATTCAATCTTTCCTAGCATAGAAAAAACAATGTTTTATAGTAAAAACAAAGAATGACATTATTTGATCGGGAGAACCAAGGATGAAATTAAACTCATAACATTATGTGAAATTCATAATAATATATTAAGAAAAACTTAAAGCGCTTGCAAGTTAAGTGCAATAGCCTAATTCCTAAAATGATTTCAAAATAAAATTGTGAAATATTTGTGAGGATGATGACCTTGATGACTTTTTGAGCTTCCACGTAAATGTGGATTCCAACGAGGATTGCCACGACGATGAGTGCAGTTGAAAGGAGGATGAAGGACCCGATGATTATGAACTTTTTGGTTTTTGGCGGTTTGGGCTGAAGAAATATTTAAAGTTAATAATGGCATCAATATTCATAAATCATGTTATTAATTAAAATAACAATCATTATTGTTATTATAAGGTTAAGCAAGTTACCGCAGGTTGGTAGATTATTGGTGGACTTTCCACCATGGGCTCTTTGTCAATGCTGGTGAGTTTGAAAACCATGCTTGACCTGCAAATGTGCAGCACAGATGATTGCTTAATTATTCAAAATTAACTGTAACTTACTAGTTAAACAATGTTTTTAATCACTAAATTAACTAAATTTTAATTATAAGTCAGGTATTCTTAGCGCCTGCAAAATAGAAATCCAATTATTATTGTATTAATCGCCTCTTCGGAAACAAACACTGTAATAATATTTATTTATTTATTTATAGGTACTTGTATTTATAGGTATTTGTTACCATTAAAGCATTACAAAAGTATCAAACTCATGGAAAAAAGAAGCCAAATTAATTATAAAAATATAAAATCTCTACCTGAAGAAATTGACAATTTCAATGTTAACCTTCCTGCTTCGGCGATTCGGTTGTATTGCGCAGCAGAAATTCGAGAGAATTTCTTTTTAAATGCTAGTCAGAATAATCAATTTCCTGGCTGTAGTGTCTGAATAGAATGTATCTAAGCTGTGAGAATGCAAGGCTCTCTTGGTTGAATGCCCTTTACGGTAACGAACCCTCTGCAAGATGTCGCAAGCATCCCTCGAATATGTCAATTATTACTTAATTAAGGATGAATTCAATGCTTTTAATTCTTGGAGACTGGGATTCAGCAGGCGGAAGTTCCGCGAAAGAAAAGAAATTGCAAATTCACTCCTGGACTCCGTAGATCTTTACAGATACTGAGAATTAATTTCCACTCTGATTTCACCTGAGTCACATACCTGGACAACTTAATGGCGTTGCTAAGCAGATCGTTTCGCTGGCTAATGCCCTCAATTTGGCTCTTTTGCAGTGCAATGACATGCGAAACAATATTAATATTATTTGGTGCAAATGTATCCACCGCATTCATATGTTGTGTCGCTAAAAAGCGTAACCATGTTATTCAGGCCTTCATGCATACTTAGATAAAAACTGAGACAATTAGGACATAATTTGTTGCCGGGTGCAATAGAACAAATATTCGATTAGAAGAGTAAAAAGAAGTAGATGACTTTATATTTAATAATTTTAATTTTAAAACAATATTTAAAGTATTGTCTTGCAATTACATGGGACTAATGAGACTTTCATGTGGTTTTAAGCCAAACATTTCCCATCAAAACGCATTTCTATAAACTAATTTTGTTAATATCCATTTTATGATAATTTCGCCATGATATAAAATATTAATAATAATGGTAATAATAATAACAATAATAACGATAACAATAATATTAGTAATAATAATATATAATAACATGTTCACTTAAAAAGCGGAGCAATAAGCGTGATAACCAAGGGCCTCCGTCCTTAACTACTGTGGAGCGATGGGTCATGAGGTTAGCCTTGAAGAGTTTAAACGAATCAGAGACCCTGAATTGTCCGAGTAGACTGTTCCATGTCCGAGGGGCGGATAACTTGAAGGACTTTGCTTCAAACTTATTCCTAGGAATGGGGATGTTGAAGTTCGAGAGTGTTGACCAGGTAGCGTGTTCAAAGTGCTGTGCTCATAGCCTTGAGTGCCAGCAATCGTGGCAGGAACTGGAAGCCAATGGAATGATCCCATTGCGTCAGCCTGTTCAACATTGCTCCAATAA